>JAQJVL010000111.1:1586412-1775489 GCA_035578905.1 Stictocephala bisonia
ATTGCAGGAGACCTGGCTGGAGACCTGGCGTTAGGGCGAGGTACAGTCTGGGCTGAGGTGGTAGACCTGCTGGTACAACAAGGCTGGAGACCTGGCGTTTAGGACGAGTTACAGTCTGGGGTTGTGGTGGTACACCTGCTGGTAGAACCAGGCTGGATACCTGGCGTTTAGGGCGAGGTACAGTCTGGGGCTGAGGTGGTAGACCTGCTCGTTGAACCAAACTGGTGATCTGGCGTTTAGGGCGAGGTACAGTCTGGAGCCGAGGTGATAGACCTACTGGTAGTACCAGGCTGGAGACCTGGCGTTTAGAGTGAGGTACAGTCTGGGCTGAGGTGGTAGACCTGCTGGTACAACAAGGCTGGAGACCTGGCGTTAAGGACGAGTTACAGTCTGGGGCTGTGGTGATACACCTTGCCGTAGAACCAGGCTGGAGACCTGGTGTTTGGGGCGAGGTACAGTCTGGGGCCGAGGTGGTAGACCTGCTTGTAGAAACAGGCTAAGGACCTGGCGTTTATGGCGACACACAGTCTGGGGTCGAGGTTGTAGACCTGCTGGTAGAACCAGGCTGGATACCTGGCGTTAGGGCGAGGTACAGTCTGGGGCCGAGGTGGTAGACCTGCTGGTAGAACCCGGCTGGATACCTGGCGTTTGGGGCGAGGTATAGTCTGGAGCCGAGGAGGTAGACCTGGTGGTAGAATCAGGCTGGAGATGGCAGCTCCTCACATCGCCTCGAGGTTACCGTAGAAGTGAAGAGTTAGCACTTCGCTGTTGGTTGACTATCGGAAACAGCTGATTCCAGTATATGTACAGTTTGACCGCGTTTAAGAATGAACGTAAAAAACTGCTTATAGGATATGTCTGTCCAACATCTGTTTGTGTATTGGTAAGATTACAAACATTAAATAATATAGTTAGATGTCTCCTCTCTATCTCTCCTCATCTCTCTCTCTCCCTCTCTCTCTCCCTCTCTCTCTCTCCCGCGTATACACCAAATGCATTGGCTTTGGCTGCCTGTTTCTATAATCAATGGTGTAATGTTCGACAGAGGTTTTCTCTTATGCACATTGTCATAAAATTACATGGACTTGTAATAAAACATAACAATACTCAATTTACTACGCAAACACACTTCAAATTCAACATTGAATTTTAATACGACACCAAAGTGACCCGTAGAAGTGAATATTTAATTGCCAGGTGGGTGCGTGTGGTTGCGCGTCAGTGCGTGGCCGCCACCTGCAGCCAAGTCGATGGACGTTGTTGATATTCATTACACACCGCTGATAAACATCTTAAGACAGTTTTAAGCTACTCGACTAACACATCTCTTCATCGACATTATTACAGACGAAACCAGTTTCATTAAGTAAATTGTTGTTTACCAGAATGAATAACGATGATGTTTCCACTTACTTCACTTTTTATTGAATCCTATTACCTAAAACAATTTTTCACTTATTTAGCTAATTAACAGATCATAATTAATAACCTCTTGTATTTAACATTCATTCGTCTCAAATTAGAATTTAGTAAATTTGAAAAATCAATTAAATGTGTAATTTTTGGGGAAATCGCCATCTGTTAGTCTGAGTACAAAATCCTTCTATACTTACAGTTTAGTCTCCCGATCAACACGTCGTTTCGTCGTGCGACGTCCAACGCCCAACAAAGTCCCCCAATACGTAGTTTGGTCTCCCGATAACACGTCGTTTCGTCGTGCGACGTCCAACGCCCAACAATGTCCCCCAATACTTACAGTTTGGCCTCCCGATCAACACTCCGTTTCGTCGTGTGACGTCCCTCGCCCTACAAAGTCCTCCAATACTTACAGTTTGGCCTCCCGATCAACACACCATTTCGTCGTGCGACGTCCCTCGCCCTACAAAGTCCCCCAATACTTAAAGTTATGCCTCCCGATAAACACGTCGTTTCGTCGTGTTACGTCCCATGCCCAACAAAGTCCCCCAATACTTACAGTTTGGCCTCCCAATCAACACGTCGTTTCGTCGTGCGACGTCCCTCGCCCTACAAAGTCCCCCAATACTTACAGTTTGGCCTCCCGATCAACACGTCGTTTCGTCGTGCGACGTCCAACGGCCAACAGTCCCCCAATACTTACAGTTTGGCCTCCCGATCAACACGTCGTTTCGTCGTGCGACGTCTCTCGCCCTACAAAGTCCCCCAATACTTACAGTTTGGTCTCCCGATAACACGTTGTTTCGTCGTGCGACGTCCAACGCCCAACAAAGTCCCCCAATACTTACAGTTTTGCCTCCCGATCAACACGTCGTTTCGTCGTGCGACGTCGAACGGCCAACAAAGTCCCCCAATACTTACAGTTTGGCCTCCCGATCAACACACCGTTTCGTCGTGCGACGTCCCTCGCCCAACAAAGTCCCCCAATACTTACAGTTTGGCCTCCCGATCAACACGTCGTTTCGTTGTGCGACGTCCCACGCCTAACAAAGTCCCCCAATACTTAAAGTTTGGCCTCCTGATCAACACGTCGTTTCGTCGTGCGACGTCCCTCGCCCTACAAAGTCCCACAATACTTAAAGTTATGCCTCCCGATAAACACGTCGTTTCGTCGTGTTACGTCCCATGCCCAACAAAGTCCCCCAATACTTCCAGTTTGGCCTCCCGATCAACACGTCGTTTCGTCGTGCGACGTCCCTCGCCCTACAAAGTCCCCCAATACTTACAGTTTGGCCTCCCGATCAACACGTCGTTTCGTCGTGCGACGTCCAACGGCCAACAGTCCCCCAATACTTACAGTTTGGCCTCCCGATCAACACGTCGTTTCGTCGTGCGACGTCCCTCGCCCTACAAAGTCCCCCAATACTTACAGTTTGGCCTCCCGATCAACACGTCGTTTCGTCGTGCGACGTCTCTTGCCCTACAAATTCCCCCAATACTTACAGTTTGGTCTCCCGATAACACGTCGTTTCGTCGTGCGACGTCCAACGCCCAACAAAGTCCCCCAATTCTTACAGTTTGGCCTCCCGATCAACACGTCGTTTCGTCGTGCGACGTCCCTCACCCTACAAAGTCCCCCAATACTTACAGTTTGGCCTCCCGATCAACACGTCGTTTCGTCGTGCGACGTCCAACGGCCAACAGTCCCCCAATACTTACATTTTGGCCTCCCGATCAACACGTCGTTTCGTCGTGCGACGTCCCTCGCCCTACAAAGTCCCCCAATACTTACAGTTTGGCCTCCCGATCAACACGTCGTTTCGTCGTGCGACGTCTCTTGCCCTACAAATTCCCCCAATACTTACAGTTTGGTCTCCCGATAACACGTCCTTTCGTCGTGCGACGTCCAACGCCCAACAAAGTCCCCCAATTCTTACAGTTTGGCCTCCCGATCAACACGTCGTTTCGTCGTGAATAAGAAAAAGAACTTGTTCATGGTATTAAATTAAATGGATAATACATGTTATGGTCTAACCAAAGTTTATATGATTGCAAGAATATGCAGATGTCTGGTTAAGCTGTAGGATATTGGTGAAACCCATAGTTGCGCAAGGTTACGAGTTACCGTGTGTTGTCCGGACTAGAGAGTATAGACAGCTTAATAAATTATAAATTATTAAGGTCTAATTTTGGACGAACGATTGGGATGAAACTAGCTCTCATAGTCAACTGCAAGCTAGGCACTACGCCCATTACGCCATGTGGAAGCGGGAAACTGGAATGAATTTCTTCGTTGCGATAATTTTGTTCTGCTACTATTAATATTCAATTGGGAAAGATAGAAAGCAGAGTGTTGGATCATATTCTTCTGACTTTACATGTTGCATTGACATGTTTGAATAAATACAGACTGGCTGAATAGTTTTTCAACTTGCTAGGACCGTGACCAACATTAGACAGTCACACTTGCACATTTTTAGCCAATCTAGAAGCATATTTAAATACCTTCAAGCCTCCTAATTATATCTAAGAAAACGTTGTTTTTCCTTCACTTCGCATGGTAGAGCAATTTTATTCTGTGATCTACGCTACTGAAGGTTTGACACTCTTCGATTTATAGCTTATGGATATCTAAACAATTATTTGTGTGAAAAACTGCAAAATGTTTAGAAGACATATGTTGGACAAATTGCCAATCATGATGACCTTCATAAAATATTCACGCAATGTTACTCGAAACCTGCTACTCCTTTCAATGTTTCCTGGAATTTGTCCAGTTAAGACTTAAATTTTATCTTTCGTTCCAATGAAGAAGGCCCTCAAAACATTACCATATCTGTGTCTGTTGCAAAATACAATTTGCATCAAACTCTTTAGGCCATAGGCTTACGTTTTAAAAATTTCCTCGTTTTTATTCTAGCTTTGGTAGCCGTGCAAACAAAGAAAATTTGTCAAATTTGAAAATACTCAGACAGTTTGAAAAATGGTAAATGGGTATGTAGAGATAACGACTAATGTTACATAAAACACACAACGTATTTAAAAACCTATAAACGTAATTTAGCGCAGTGTTTTGTACCGGAAATCGACAGACAATCATTAGGACTAAAAATAATAATTATACTAATTATGTACGTTAGACAATTTGCATTTTTAACAATTATAGACACTTTCTGTAAGTAATTACCGTTATCAGTCCTTATCAGTGCAATTACCAAAAACGAACCTTGATAATATGCGGGCCCAATCATTAACGACCATGTATCAGCGAAGTTAGACTTATTGAATCCTGCCAATTATGGACGCTTTTTCCTTAACAGTTAACTAAACTAACTTCTTTGTTTAAATTACTATTGGCTATATTTTTAAAATATGGCCTATTGTATTTTATTTAGAAAAACTAGCTACACATAGCTAACAAACACATAGCTAGCGTAAACCTAATTTGATCAGCTGTAATCAAATTTGGAAGAGAAGATTTATGTATTATTTTAACCCATAGTTACTTAATATATGTACAATTTGATGTTTTTTAGTCGCTCGATTGTATGTATTTACTTTTCGGATTTTCAACCACGACTTATATCGATTACGTATTCGATTACGATGTGGCTTACCTCGACCTGGACGATTCACCAATCTCATAGTCTGTACTAAACTTTGGGCTTTACGTCTAATCATGTGGTTTTAATATTTCCTATGATGAATTAATTATTAACAGTAAAAATATTTTTTCCATTTGACAAAATTTACCATTGTATACGTCAAAGTCACACTGGTGGTATCTCTGTGAATAAATGTGATAGAGAAATAGTTATCTTAATTAGGAGACCCAGTGGTCTATTGGTCTAAGGCAGGGCTCCTCACTAAGATTTCATGAAGAGCCTTATTACTTTTCTCTAAATAATCTAAGGGCCGCAAGTACATATACAAACAGTTTTTTCGTATATTTTCTAGCTTTCATTTCGTCTGCCTCTGCTATTAATTTAGTATTTAGTGCGTTTTAACAGCAACAAACCATTATAAACATTGTTTGTTGGCTTATAAAAATACCAAAGCGGTTGTCACTTTAATAAATCATCGCAGCTCTAAAAAATTTCAAGGACCGCAAAAATTGTGTTAAGGGCTGCATGCGACCCGAGGGCCGCGTAGTGAGTATCCCTGGTAAAATTAGATAAATAGGATTTAATTGATTTAATATGTTATAATATAGAAATTATATATGAATTAGATTTTAATAATAATACTGTAAAAAGTCACAACTCACCATTGTAATGTGTTTGTAATTGTTTTGGCCCTGTCCTGGTGGAAGAGTGGACCTTCGGTCCAAATCAGGGCAGGTAAAATTAAGAATTGTCAAATTGTCTAAGGCGTCAGGACTTTGAGCCCGAGGTAGAGATAATGCAGGTTCCGATCCAGGCCTGGACTGAAAGTTTTTATCATCAGTATTCACATTGCCCTCTTGATTCACCCTTTTACTCAGTCTGAATAAGTCCGCTCCACAGAGTAATACAGTCTTTGTGGATAGTTATAAAGGAGATCGATCTCTCATTAAAAACCCCATTTTTATATTTGAGAAACCTAATTCATTTAACAAATTTCACAACTTTGTTAGATAATATTTATACTGAAGTAGTCTCCTTTTATATTTGTACCATATCAAGTAATCTTGATTAGATTTAACGTACTTTTTGTAAATCTAAGTATCTAACATCTACTGAAAAGATGCATATGATAAAGATCATGACAACAATCTTTTATACTCCATAGACTCCATGACAATGGGTTAATACTCCCTTCCCTCTCTGTAACATTGTCTTGGCAACTCCCTTCCCTCTCTGTAACATTGTTGCAGCAACTTCCTTCCCTCTCTGTAACATTGTTGCAGCAACTTCCTTACCTCTCTGTAACATTGTCTCTTCCCTCTCTGTAATATTGTTGAGGAATGTACCTTCCTTCTCTGTAACATTGTTGCAGCAATTTTCTTCCCTCTCTGTAACATTGTTGCAGCAACTTCCTTACCTCTCTGTAACATTGTCTCTTCCCTCTCTGTAATATTGTTGTGGAATGTACCTTCCTTCTCTGTAACATTGTTGCAGCAACTTCCTTACCTCTCTGTAACATTGTCTCTTCCCTCTCTGTAACATTGTTGCAGCAACTTCCTTACCTCTCTGTAACATTGTCTCTTCCCTCTCTGTAATATTGTTGTGGAATGTACCTTCCTTCTCTGTAACATTGTTGCAGCATCTTCCTTCCCTCTCTGTAACATTGTTGAAGCAACTTCCTTCCCTCTCTGTAACATTGTTGGAGCAACTTCCTTCCCACTCTGTAATATTGTTGTGGAATGTACCTTCCCTCTCTGTAACATTGTTGGAGCAACTTCCTTCTCTCTCTGTAACATTGTTGCAGCAACTTCCTTCCCTCTCTGTAACATTGTTGGAGCAACTCCCTTCCCTCTCTGTAACATTGTTGGAGCAACTCCCTTCCCTCTCTATAACATTGTTGCAGCAACTCCCTTCCCTCTCTGTAACATTGTTGGAGCAACTCCCTTCCCTCTCTGTAACATTGTCTTGGCAACCTCATTCCCTCTCTGTAACATTGTTGCAGCAACTTCCTTCCCTCTCTGTAACATTGTTGGAGCAACTCTCTTCCCTCTCTGTAACATTGTTGCAGCAACTCCCTTCCCTCTCTGTAACATTGTCTTGGCAACTTCCTTCCCTCTCTGTAACATTGTTGGAGCAACTCCCTTCCCTCTCTGTAACATTGTTGGAGCAACTCCCTTCCCTCTCTGTAACATTGTTGCAGCAACTCCCTTCCCTCTCTGTAACATTGTTGCAGCAACTTCCTTACCTCTCTGTAACATTGTCTCTTCCCTCTCTGTAACATTGTTGCAGCAACTCCCTTCCCTCTCTGTAACATTGTCTTGGCAACTCCCTTCCCTCTCTGTAACATTGTTGCAGCAACTTCCTTCCCTCTCTGTAACATTGTTGGAGCAACTTCCTTCCCTCTCTTTAAAATTATTGCGACAACTTCCTTCTCTCTCTATAACACTGTTACGGCAACTCCCTTCCCTCTCTGTAACATTGTCTTGGCAACTTCCTTCCCTCTCTGTAACATTGTCTTGGCAACTCCCTTCCCTCTCTGTAACATTGTTGCAGCAACTTCCTTCCCTCTCTGTAACATTGTCTTGGCAACTCCCTTCCCTCTCTGTAACATTGTTGCAGCAACTTCCTTCCCTCTCTGTAACATTGTTGGAGCAACTCCCTTCCCTCTCTGTAACATTGTCTTGGCAACTCCCTTCCCTCTCTGTAACATTGTTGCAGCAAATTCCTTCCCTCTCTGTAACATTGTCTTGGCAACTCCCTTCCCTCTCTGTAACATTGTTGCAGCAACTTCCTTCCCTCTCTGTAACATTGTCTTAGCAACTCCCTTCCCTCTCTGTAACATTGTTGCAGCAACTCCCTTCCCTCTCTGTAACATTGTCTTGGCAACTCCCTTCCCTCTCTGTAACATTGTTGCAGCAACTTCCTTCCCTCTCTGTAACATTGTTGGAGCAACTTCCTTCCCTCTCTTTAAAATTATTGCGACAACTTCCTTCTCTCTCTATAACACTGTTACGGCAACTCCCTTCCCTCTCTGTAACATTGTCTTGGCAACTTCCTTCCCTCTCTGTAACACTGTCTTGGCAACTCCCTTCCCTCTCTGTAACATTGTTGCAGCAACTCCCTTCCCTCTCTGTAACATTGTCTTGGCAACTCCCTTCCCTCTCTGTAACATTGTCTTGGCAACTCCCTTCCCTCTCTGTAACATTGTTGCAGCAACTTCCTTCCCTCTCTGTAACATTGTTGCAGCAACTTCCTTCCCTCTCTGTAACATTGTTGCAGCAACTTCCTTACCTCTCTGTAACATTGTCTCTTCCCTCTCTGTAATATTGTTGAGGAATGTACCTTCCTTCTCTGTAACATTGTTGCAGCAATTTTCTTCCCTCTCTGTAACATTGTTGCAGCAACTTCCTTACCTCTCTGTAACATTGTCTCTTCCCTCTCTGTAATATTGTTGTGGAATGTACCTTCCTTCTCTGTAACATTGTTGCAGCAACTTCCTTACCTCTCTGTAACATTGTCTCTTCCCTCTCTGTAACATTGTTGCAGCAACTTCCTTACCTCTCTGTAACATTGTCTCTTCCCTCTCTGTAATATTGTTGTGGAATGTACCTTCCTTCTCTGTAACATTGTTGCAGCATCTTCCTTCCCTCTCTGTAACATTGTTGAAGCAACTTCCTTCCCTCTCTGTAACATTGTTGGAGCAACTTTCTTCCCACTCTGTAATATTGTTGTGGAATGTACCTTCCCTCTCTGTAACATTGTTGGAGCAACTTCCTTCTCTCTCTGTAACATTGTTGCAGCAACTTCCTTCCCTCTCTGTAACATTGTTGCAGCAACTTCCTTCCCTCTCTGTAACATTGTCTTAGCAACTCCCTTCCCTCTCTGTAACATTGTTGCAGCAACTCCCTTCCCTCTCTGTAACATTGTCTTGGCAACTCCCTTCCCTCTCTGTAACATTGTTGCAGCAACTTCCTTCCCTCTCTGTAACATTGTTGGAGCAACTTCCTTCCCTCTCTTTAAAATTATTGCGACAACTTCCTTCTCTCTCTATAACACTGTTACGGCAACTCCCTTCCCTCTCTGTAACATTGTCTTGGCAACTTCCTTCCCTCTCTGTAACACTGTCTTGGCAACTCCCTTCCCTCTCTGTAACATTGTTGCAGCAACTCCCTTCCCTCTCTGTAACATTGTCTTGGCAACTCCCTTCCCTCTCTGTAACATTGTCTTGGCAACTCCCTTCCCTCTCTGTAACATTGTTGCAGCAACTTCCTTCCCTCTCTGTAACATTGTTGCAGCAACTTCCTTCCCTCTCTGTAACATTGTTGCAGCAACTTCCTTACCTCTCTGTAACATTGTCTCTTCCCTCTCTGTAATATTGTTGAGGAATGTACCTTCCTTCTCTGTAACATTGTTGCAGCAATTTTCTTCCCTCTCTGTAACATTGTTGCAGCAACTTCCTTACCTCTCTGTAACATTGTCTCTTCCCTCTCTGTAATATTGTTGTGGAATGTACCTTCCTTCTCTGTAACATTGTTGCAGCAACTTCCTTACCTCTCTGTAACATTGTCTCTTCCCTCTCTGTAACATTGTTGCAGCAACTTCCTTACCTCTCTGTAACATTGTCTCTTCCCTCTCTGTAATATTGTTGTGGAATGTACCTTCCTTCTCTGTAACATTGTTGCAGCATCTTCCTTCCCTCTCTGTAACATTGTTGAAGCAACTTCCTTCCCTCTCTGTAACATTGTTGGAGCAACTTTCTTCCCACTCTGTAATATTGTTGTGGAATGTACCTTCCCTCTCTGTAACATTGTTGGAGCAACTTCCTTCTCTCTCTGTAACATTGTTGCAGCAACTTCCTTCCCTCTCTGTAACATTGTTGGAGCAACTCCCTTCCCTCTCTGTAACATTGTTGGAGCAACTCCCTTCCCTCTCTATAACATTGTTGCAGCAACTCCCTTCCCTCTATGTAACATTGTTGGAGCAACTCCCTTCCCTCTCTGTAACATTGTCTTGGCAACCTCATTCCCTCTCTGTAACATTGTTGCAGCAACTTCCTTCCCTCTCTGTAACATTGTTGGAGCAACTCTCTTCCCTCTCTGTAACATTGTTGCAGCAACTCCCTTCCCTCTCTGTAACATTGTCTTGGCAACTTCCTTCCCTCTCTGTAACATTGTTGGAGCAACTCCCTTCCCTCTCTGTAACATTGTTGGAGCAACTCCCTTCCCTCTCTGTAACATTGTCTTGGCAACTCCCTTCCCTCTCTGTAACATTGTTGCAGCAACTTCCTTCCCTCTCTGTAACATTGTTGGAGCAACTTCCTTCCCTCTCTTTAAAATTATTGCGACAACTTCCTTCTCTCTCTATAACACTGTTACGGCAACTCCCTTCCCTCTCTGTAACATTGTCTTGGCAACTTCCTTCCCTCTCTGTAACATTGTCTTGGCAACTCCCTTCCCTCTCTGTAACATTGTTGCAGCAACTTCCTTCCCTCTCTGTAACATTGTCTTGGCAACTCCCTTCCCTCTCTGTAACATTGTTGCAGCAACTTCCTTCCCTCTCTGTAACATTGTTGGAGCAACTCCCTTCCCTCTCTGTAACATTGTCTTGGCAACTCCCTTCCCTCTCTGTAACATTGTTGCAGCAACTTCCTTCCCTCTCTGTAACATTGTCTTGGCAACTCCCTTCCCTCTCTGTAACATTGTTGCAGCAACTTCCTTCCCTCTCTGTAACATTGTCTTGGCAACTCCCTTCCCTCTCTGTAACATTGTTGCAGCAACTCCCTTCCCTCTCTGTAACATTGTCTTGGCAACTCCCTTCCCTCTCTGTAACATTGTTGCAGCAACTTCCTTCCCTCTCTGTAACATTGTTGGAGCAACTTCCTTCCCTCTCTTTAAAATTATTGCGACAACTTCCTTCTCTCTCTATAACACTGTTACGGCAACTCCCTTCCCTCTCTGTAACATTGTCTTGGCAACTTCCTTCCCTCTCTGTAACATTGTCTTGGCAACTCCCTTCCCTCTCTGTAACATTGTTGCAGCAACTCCCTTCCCTCTCTGTAACATTGTCTTGGCAACTCCCTTCCCTCTCTGTAACATTGTTGCAGCAACTTCCTTCCCTCTCTGTAACATTGTTGCAGCAACTTCCTTCCCTCTCTGTAACATTGTTGCAGCAACTCCCTTCCCTCTCTGTAACATTGTTGGAGCAACTCCCTTCCCTCTCTATAACATTGTTGCAGCAACTCCCTTCCCTCTCTGTAACATTGTTGGAGCAACTCCCTTCCCTCTCTGTAACATTGTCTTGGCAACCTCATTCCCTCTCTGTAACATTGTTGCAGCAACTTCCTTCCCTCTCTGTAACATTGTTGGAGCAACTCTCTTCCCTCTCTGTAACACTGTTGCAGCAACTCCCTTCCCTCTCTGTAACATTGTCTTGGCAACTTCCTTCCCTCTCTGTAACATTGTTGGAGCAACTCCCTTCCCTCTCTGTAACATTGTTGGAGCAACTCCCTTCCCTCTCTGTAACATTGTTGCAGCAACTCCCTTCCCTCTCTGTAACATTGTTGGAGCAACTCCCTTCCCTCTCTGTAACATTGTTGGAGCAACTCCCTTCCCTCTCTGTAACATTGTTGCAGCAACTCCCTTCTCTCTCTGTAACATTGTCTTGGCAACTCCCTTCCCTCTCTGTAACATTGTTGCAGCAACTTCCTTCCCTCTCTGTAACATTGTTGGAGCAACTTCCTTCCCTCTCTTTAAAATTATTGCGACAACTTCCTTCTCTCTCTATAACACTGTTACGGCAACTCCCTTCCCTCTCTGTAACATTGTCTTGGCAACTTCCTTCCCTCTCTGTAACATTGTCTTGGCAACTCCCTTCCCTCTCTGTAACATTGTTGCAGCAACTCCCTTCCCTCTCTGTAACATTGTCTTGGCAACTCCCTTCCCTCTCTGTAACATTGTTGCAGCAACTCCCTTCCCTCTCTGTAACATTGTCTTGGCAACTCCCTTCCCTCTCTGTAACATTGTTGCAGCAACTCCCTTCCTTCTCTGTAACATTGTTGCAGCAATTTTCTTCCCTCTCTGTAACATTGTTGCAGCAACTTCCTTACCTCTCTGTAACATTGTCTCTTCCCTCTCTGTAATATTGTTGTGGAATGTACCTTCCTTCTCTGTAACATTGTTGCAGCATCTTCCTTCCCTCTCTGTAACATTGTTGAAGCAACTTCCTTCCCTCTCTGTAACATTGTTGGAGCAACTTCCTTCCCACTCTGTAATATTGTTGTGGAATGTACCTTCCCTCTCTGTAACATTGTTGGAGCAAATTCCTTCTCTCTCTGTAACATTGTTGCAGCAACTTCCTTCCCTCTCTGTAACATTGTCTTGGCAACTCCCTTCCCTCTCTGTAACATTGTTGCAGCAACTTCCTTCCCTCTCTGTAACATTGTCTTGGCAACTCCCTTCCCTCTCTGTAACATTGTTGCAGCAACTCCCTTCCCTCTCTGTAACATTGTCTTGGCAACTCCCTTCCCTCTCTGTAACATTGTTGCAGCAACTTCCTTCCCTCTCTGTAACATTGTTGGAGCAACTTCCTTCCCTCTCTTTAAAATTATTGCAACAACTTCCTCCTCTCTCTATAACACTGTTACGGCAACTCCCTTCCCTCTCTGTAACATTGTCTTGGCAACTTCCTTCCCTCTCTGTAACATTGTCTTGGCAACTCCCTTCCCTCTCTGTAACATTGTTGCAGCAACTTCCTTCCCTCTCTGTAACATTGTTGGAGCAACTCCCTTCCCTCTCTGTAACATTGTCTTGGCAACTCCCTTCCCTCTCTGTAACATTGTTGCAGCAACTTCCTTCCCTCTCTGTAACATTGTCTTGGCTACTCCCTTCCCTCTCTGTAACATTGTTGCAGCAACTTCCTTCCCTCTCTGTAACATTGTCTTAGCAACTCCCTTCCCTCTCTGTAACATTGTTGCAGCAACTCCCTTCCCTCTCTGTAACATTGTCTTGGCAACTCCCTTCCCTCTCTGTAACCTTGTTGCAGCAACTCCCTTCCTTCTCTGTAACATTGTTGCAGCAATTTTCTTCCCTCTCTGTAACATTGTTGCAGCAACTTCCTTACCTCTCTGTAACATTGTCTCTTCCCTCTCTGTAATATTGTTGTGGAATGTACCTTCCTTCTCTGTAACATTGTTGCAGCAATTTTCTTCCCTCTCTGTAACATTGTTGCAGCAACTTCCTTACCTCTCTGTAACATTGTCTCTTCCCTCTCTGTAATATTGTTGTGGAATGTACCTTCCTTCTCTGTAACATTGTTGCAGCATCTTCCTTCCCTCTCTGTAACATTGTTGAAGCAACTTCCTTCCCTCTCTGTAACATTGTTGGAGCAACTTCCTTCCCACTCTGTAATATTGTTGTGGAATGTACCTTCCCTCTCTGTAACATTGTTGGAGCAAATTCCTTCTCTCTCTGTAACAGTGGTGCAGCAACTTCCTTCCCTCTCTGTAACATTGTCTTGGCAACTCCCTTCCCTCTCTGTAACATTGTTGCAGCAACTTCCTTCCCTCTCTGTAACATTGTCTTGGCAACTCCCTTCCCTCTCTGTAACATTGTTGCAGCAACTCCCTTCCCTCTCTGTAACATTGTCTTGGCAACTCCCTTCCCTCTCTGTAACATTGTTGCAGCAACTTCCTTCCCTCTCTGTAACATTGTTGGAGCAACTTCCTTCCCTCTCTTTAAAATTATTGCAACAACTTCCTTCTCTCTCTATAACACTGTTACGGCAACTCCCTTCCCTCTCTGTAACATTGTCTTGGCAACTTCCTTCCCTCTCTGTAACATTGTCTTGGCAACTCCCTTCCCTCTCTGTAACATTGTTGCAGCAACTACCTTCCCTCTCTGTAACAGTGTAGGAGCAACTCCCTTCCCTCTCTGTAACATTGTCTTGGCAACTCCCTTCCCTCTCTGTAACATTGTTGCAGCAACTTCCTTCCCTCTCTGTAACATTGTCTTGGCTACTCCCTTCCCTCTCTGTAACATTGTTGCAGCAACTTCCTTCCCTCTCTGTAACATTGTCTTGGCAACTCCCTTCCCTCTCTGTAACATTGTTGCAGCAACTCCCTTCCCTCTCTGTAACATTGTCTTGGCAACTCCCTTCCCTCTCTGTAACATTGTTGCAGCAACTCCCTTCCTTCTCTGTAACATTGTTGCAGCAATTTTCTTCCCTCTCTGTAACATTGTTGCAGCAACTTCCTTACCTCTCTGTAACATTGTCTCTTCCCTCTCTGTAATATTGTTGTGGAATGTACCTTCCTTCTCTGTAACATTGTTGCAGCATCTTCCTTCCCTCTCTGTAACATTGTTGAAGCAACTTCCTTCCCTCTCTGTAACATTGTTGGAGCAACTTCCTTCCCACTCTGTAATATTGTTGTGGAATGTACCTTCCCTCTCTGTAACATTGTTGGAGCAAATTCCTTCTCTCTCTGTAACATTGTTGCAGCAACTTCCTTCCCTCTCTGTAACATTGTCTTGGCAACTCCCTTCCCTCTCTGTAACATTGTTGCAGCAACTTCCTTCCCTCTCTGTAACATTGTCTTGGCAACTCCCTTCCCTCTCTGTAACATTGTTGCAGCAACTCCCTTCCCTCTCTGTAACATTGTCTTGGCAACTCCCTTCCCTCTCTGTAACATTGTTGCAGCAACTTCCTTCCCTCTCTGTAACATTGTTGGAGCAACTTCCTTCCCTCTCTTTAAAATTATTGCGACAACTTCCTTCTCTCTCTATAACACTGTTACGGCAACTCCCTTCCCTCTCTGTAACATTGTCTTGGCAACTTCCTTCCCTCTCTGTAACATTGTCTTGGCAACTCCCTTCCCTCTCTGTAACATTGTTGCAGCAACTTCCTTCCCTCTCTGTAACATTGTTGGAGCAACTCCCTTCCCTCTCTGTAACATTGTTGCAGCAACTTACTTCCCTCTCTGTAACATTGTCTTGGCAACTCCCTTCCCTCTCTGTAACATTGTTGCAGCAACTTCCTTCCCTCTCTGTAACATTGTCTTGGCAACTCCCTTCCCTCTCTGTAACATTGTTGCAGCAACTCCCTTCCCTCTCTGTAACATTGTCTTGGCAACTCCCTTCCCTCCCTGTAACATTGTTGTGTTAAGTCCCTTCCCTCTCTAAAACATTGTTGGAGCAACTTCCTTCCCTCTCTTTAAAATTATTGCGACAACTTCCTTCTCTCTCTATAACACTGTTACGGCAACTCCCTTCCCTCTCTGTAACATTGTCTTGGCAACTTCCTTCCCTCTCTGTAACATTGTCTTGGCAACTCCCTTCCCTCTCTGTAACATTGTTGCAGCTACTCCCTTCCCTCTCTGTAACATTGTCTTGGCAACTCCCTTCCCTCTCTGTAACATTGTTGCAGCAACTTCCTTCCCTCTCTGTAACATTGTTGCAGCAACTTCCTTCCCTCTCTGTAACATTGTTGCAGCAACTCCCTTCCCTCTCTGTAACATTGTTGGAGCAACTCCCTTCCCTCTCTATAACATTGTTGCAGCAACTCCCTTCCCTCTCTGTAACATTGTTGGAGCAACTCCCTTCCCTCTCTGTAACATTGTCTTGGCAACCTCATTCCCTCTCTGTAACATTGTTGCAGCAACTTCCTTCCCTCTCTGTAACATTGTTGGAGCAACTCTCTTCCCTCTCTGTAACACTGTTGCAGCAACCCCTTCCCTCTCTGTAACATTGTCTTGGCAACTTCCTTCCCTCTCTGTAACATTGTTGGAGCAACTCCCTTCCCTCTCTGTAACATTGTTGGAGCAACTCCCTTCCCTCTCTGTAACATTGTTGCAGCAACTCCCTTCCCTCTCTGTAACATTGTTGCAGCAACTTCCTTCCCTCTCTGTAACATTGTCTTGGCAACTCCCTTCCCTCTCTGTAACATTGTTGCAGCAACTCCCTTCCCTCTCTGTAACATTGTCTTGGCAACTCCCTTCCCTCTCTGTAACATTGTTGCAGCAACTTCCTTCCCTCTCTGTAACATTGTTGCAGCAACTTCCTTCCCTCTCTTTAAAATTATTGCGACAACTTCCTTCTCTCTCTATAACACTGTTACGGCAACTCCCTTCCCTCTCTGTAACATTGTCTTGGCAACTTCCTTCCCTCTCTGTAACATTGTCTTGGCAACTCCCTTCCCTCTCTGTAACATTGTTGCAGCAACTCCCTTCCCTCTCTGTAACATTGTCTTGGCAACTCCCTTCCCTCTCTGTAACATTGTTGCAGCAACTCCCTTCCCTCTCTGTAAAATTGTCTTGGCAACTCCCTTCCTTCTCTGTAACATTGTTGCAGCAACTCCCTTCCCTCCCTGTAACATTGTTGTGTTAAGTCCCTTCCCTCTCTATAATATTGTTGTAGCAACTTTCCTTCCCTCTTTGTAATATTGTTGCGGCAACTCCTTCCTCTCTCTGTAACATTGTTACGGCAACTTCCTTCCCTCTCTGTAACATTGTTGGAGCAACTTCCTTCCCTCTTTTTAACATTATTGCGACAACTTCCTTCTCTCTCTATAACACTGTTGCGGCAACTTCCTTCCCTCTTTGCAATTTTGTTGCGGCAACTCCCTTCTCTCCCTGAAACATTGTTGTGTTAAGACCCTTCCCTCTCTATAACATTGTTGTAGTAACTTCCTTCCCTCTTTGTAATATTGTTGTGGCAACTCCCTTATCTCCCTGTAACATTGTTGTTTTATGTCCCTTCCCTCTCTATAACATTGTTGTAGCAACTCCCTTCCCTCTCTGTATTATTGTTGCAGCAACTTCCTTCCCCCTCTGTAACATTGTTGTGGCAAGTCCCTTCCATCTCTATAACATTGATACGTTAAGTCCCTTCCCTCTCTGTATGATTGATACGGCAATTCTCTTCCCTCTCTGTAATATTGTTGTGGCATGTACCTTCCTTCTCTGTAACATTGTTGCAGCAACTTCCTTCCCTCTCTGTAACATTGTTGCAGCAACTTCCTTCCTTCTCTGTAACATTGTTGCAGCAACTTCCTTCCCTCTCTGTAACATTGTTGCAGCAACTTCCTTCCCTCTCTGTAACATTGTTGCGGCAACTTCCTTCCCTCTCTGTAACATTGTTGGAGCAACTTCCTTCCCTCTCTGTAACATTGTTGCGGCAACTTCCTTCCCTCTCTGTAACATTGTTGGAGCAACTTCCTTCCCTCTCTGTAACATTGTTGCGGCAACTTCCTTCCCTCTCTGTAACATTGTTGGAGCAACTTCCTTCCCTCTCTTTAACATTATTGCGGCAACTTCCTTCTCTCTCTATAACACTGTTACGGCAACTTCCTTCCCTCTTTGCAATATTGTTGCGGCAACTCCCTTCTCTCCCTGTAACATTGTTGTGTTAAGACCCTTCCCTCTCTATAACATTGTTGTAGTAACTTCCTTCCTTCTTTGTAATATTGTTGTGGCAACTCCCTTATCTCCCTGTAACATTGTTGTTTTATGTCCCTTTCCTCTCTATAACATTGTTGTAGCAACTCCCTTCCCTCTCTGTAACATTGTTGCAGCAACTTCCTTCCCTCTCTGTAACATTGTTGGAGCAACTTCCTTCCCTCTCTTTTACATTATTGCGGCAACTTCCTTTTCTCTCTATAACACTGTTACGGCAACTTCCTTCCCTCTTTGTAATATTGTTGCGGCAACTCCCTTCTCTCCCTGTAACATTGTTGTGTTAAGACCCTTCCCTCTCTATAACATTGTTGTAGTAACTCCCTTCCCTCTTTGTAATATTGTTGTGGCAACTCCCTTCTCTCCCTGTAACATTGTTGTGTTAAGACCCTTCCCTCTCTATAACATTGTTGTAGTAACTTCCTTCCCTCTTTGTAATATTGTTGCGGCAACTCCTTTCTCTCTCTGTAACATTGCTACGGCAACTCCCTTCCCTCTCTGTATTATTGTTGTGGCAAGTCCCTTCCATTTCTATAACATTGATACGGCAAGTCCCTTCCCTCTCTGTAATATTGTTGTGGCATGTACCTTCCCTCTCTGTAACATTGTTGCAGCAACTTCCTTCCCTCTCTGTAACATTGTTGCAGCAACTCCCATCCCTCTCTGTAACATTGTCTTGGCAACTCCCTTCCCTCTCTGTAACGTTGTTGCAGGAACTCCCTTCCCTCTCTGTAACATTGTCTTGGCAACTCCCTTCCCTCTCTGTAACATTGTTGCGGCAACTTCCTTCCCTCTCTGTAACGTTGTTGCAGCAACTTCCTTCCCTCTCTGTAACATTGCTGGAGCAACTTCCTTCCCTCTCTTTAACATTATTGCGGCAACTTCCTTCTCTCTCTATAACACTGTTATGGCAACTTCCTTCCCTCTTTGTAATATTGTTGCGGCAACTCCCTTCTCTCCCTGTAACATTGTTGTGTTAAGACCCTTCCCTCTCTGTAATATTGTTGTAGTAACTTACTTCCCTCGTTGTAATATTGTTGCGGCAACTCCTTTCTCTCTCTGTAACATTGTTGCAGCAACTTCCTTCCCTCTCTGTAACATTGTTGCAGCAACTCCCTTCCCTCTCTGTAACATTGTTGCAGCAACTTCCTTCCCTCTCTGTAACATTGTTGGAGCAACTTCCTTCCCTCTCTTTAACATTATTGTGGCAACTTCCTTCTCTCTCTATAACACTGTTACGGCAACTTCCTTTCCTCTTTGTAATATTATTGCGGCAACTCCCTTCTCTCCTTGTAACATTGTTGTGTTAAGACCCTTCCCTCTCTGTAATATTGTTGTAGTAACTTCCTTCCCTCGTTGTAATATAGTTGCGGCAACTCCCTTCTCTCTCTGTAACATTGTTGTGTTAAGACCCTTCCCTCTCTGTAATATTGTTGTAGTAACTTCCTTCCCTCTTTGTAATATTGTTGCGGCAACTCCCTTCTCTCCCTGTAACATTGTTGTGTTAAGACCCTTTCCACTCTATAATATTGTTGTAGTAACTTCCTTCCCTCTTTGTAATATTGTTGCGGCAACTCCTTTCTCTCTCTCTCTCTGTGACACTGTTACGGCAACTCCCTTCTCTCCCTGTAACATTGTTGTGTTAAGACCCTTTCCACTCTATAATATTGTTGTAGTAACTTCCTTCCCTCTTTGTAATATTGTTGCGGCAACTCCCTTCTCTCCCTGTAGCATTGTTGTTTTAAGTCCCGTCCCTCTCTATAACATTGTTGTAGCAACTTCCTTCCCTCTTTGTAATATTGTTGCGGCAACTCCTTTCTCTCTCTCTCTCTGTAACACTGTTACGGCAACTATCTCCCCTCTCTGTAACATTGTTGTGGCAAGTCCCTTCCATCTCTATAACATTGATACGGCAAGTCCCTTCCCTCTCTGTAACATTGTAGCGGCAACATCCTTCTCTCTCTATAACATTGTTGTGGTAATTTCCTTCCCTCTCTGTAAGATTGCTACGGCAACGTCCTTCCCACTCTGTAACATTGTTGCGGTAACTTCGTTCTTTCTTTGTAACATTGTTTCGGTAACTGCGTTCCTTCTCTGTAACATTGTTGTGGTAACTTCCTTCCTCTCTGTAAGATTGCTACGGCAACGTCCTTCCCACTCTGTAACATTGTTGCGGTAACTTCGTTCTTTCTTTGTAACATTGTTTCGGTAACTTCGTTCCTTCTCTGTAACTTTGTTGAGGTAACTTCCTTCCCTCTCTGTAAGATTGTTACGGCAACTCCCTTTCCTCTCTGTAACATTCTTGATGTAACTTCCTTCTTTCTCAATAACATTGTTGCGGTAAGTTGATTGACTATCTGTAACAGTGAGTGAATAGCAGCCCTAGTTCATTTCTCAATTTTGTCATACAATGCACCGCTGATATAAGTACAATACTTACTGTCCTTCCTATCCCGAAGAAAGTTTAACACTCATTGACATAGGATTCAATGAATTATGATTCTTAATACTAATCTTTTCACTGTTGAAGCTGTTGTTATTTGGCGATTAACGTAGCCTGTATATTTTTTGTATAGTTTAATATAAAGTTATAGGCAACATTTTCAATGGATAAATGATAATATTGAGTTCGGTTTACTTATTTTTATTTTAGGATGTTAGTTTCATAAGTAGTCATTTACACTGAAATCCACACGTAAGCTCACGAACGTTTCGTTTTTCTCCATCAATTACTCGACATTTTATAGATCCTATATATTTTTTTAACTTCATAAATTTTAAGCAGTTAAGAATCCTTAAAATATAAAACCAATAGAAAATTCATTTTTATAGTTTCTCAGATTTTTATTATTTTTTTAGATGTTGAATGATCATAAATTCATTTGAATCTGACCTAAATATAAAAACCTTCAAATTGAGCTTACCATAACTAGTTTTAACATCCCGCTTCTATTGTATATAGTTGTACCACGGCAGGTGTACTTCCTCACCTCAAGACAAGAATGTTCGACGCCAGCTACTACTCGGTCCATCGATCACGGAGCAGCTGAACTGTGTCTCCACCGCTCGTGCTACCTTGACCTCGGACGTTCCGCGTCGCTGTCCAGTCCAGCTCACTCGACAAAAGGTTTGATTCAATTATCTGAGTCAGTTCGATATCTGGTGGTGTGGTTCGTGTTCAGTGACTGCACAGTGTTGGTGTGAACCGCTGTCCAGACCGGCTCACTTGACAAAAGGTTTGATTAAATTACCTGAGTCAATTCGACATCCGGTGGTGTGGATTGTGTTCAGTGACTGCACAGTTTTGGTGTGACCCACTGTCCAGACCGGCTCACTCGACAAAAGGTTTTATTCAATTACCTGAATCAGTTTCATATCTGGTGTTGTGGACTGTGTTCAGTAACTGCACAGTGTTAAAACTCCCCCACACGCAGTCGAGCATGTTCGCAAGCCTGTTGGCGAGCCTGCTCGCGAATGTGCTCGGCGTTGCCCACAGACGATCGAACATGCCACAGAAGATAGATGTTAACGCTGTGGTGACTCTTTGTGGGGGTTTCATTTATTTGGAAGATGAAAAAAAAAAACGTAAGCCACGCAAAATATAGTGCATGAATTGGCTTAAAAATAGGGACATTTTACTATTGTTAATTTATACAAAACATCAATAACTTTCATTGTAACTCCACAAGTGACACTTCGGCACTGCTTCTTCAACAAGAACAATAACACACTGAGACCCTCCCTCCGGAAGTATTGCGAATCCAAATAAAGAAAATTCTCACGGGCCAGGGGTGACCGTTGAGCTTGCTCGCGAACATGTTGGTCGTCCCCGCAGACGGCCGAGCATGTCGATCTTGGGGCTCGGGCTCGCCCGGTCCGACGAGCCGAGCGCCGAACCAATGAATAGGGTCTGTATTCATTGGCCGAACCGAACACGCTGGCAAGTTTGAATGCTCGTAGACCCCACACACGGGCGAGCATGTTCGCCGCCAACACCGTCAAACATGCTCGCGAACGTGTTCCCCTGTTCGTTCGCGAACGTGTTCACTGAGGGGGGCTTTAGTGTGACTCACTGGCCAGTCCGCTTACTCGACAAAAGGTTTGGTTCAATTAGCCTACCTGAGTCAGTTCGAAATCCAGTGGGGTGGTCCATGTTCAATAGGGTAACATTAATTGTTTTGTATTTGCATTGTTACTATGGTTTGGGTAAAATTACTAATACGAAATGTATAAAAATTCCACACTTCCTGTTCCTCTATTCAAATTAGAAAAAAATAGGACTACTATTTTAGATTCTATCTCATTCAGTATGTTTTTAGTTTGGTCATACTTTTGACTTCTTAAGAGGTGATACGACTTTTTTTTAAAATAAAATTTGAATTTGTACTATAGCTATCGGTCGACAGTTAGCGGATACAGTTTGGGTTCCTGAAAAGGATTCGCTCCACACCAATAAAAGACACCATAACCGTATTACAAGCCTGACAATGGCAGGAGGTACAAAGACAGCTGCTCTGTGTCGAATGGTATCCAATAACAGGCGCCCAATTAACAAGATGGCCGCCGGCTCTGATGAAACCTTTTCATCGTTCGTTAGTTCCGAGCGGATGTGACAATGTAATGATAGGATCGTATAAAAAAGTAAAAGGCAGCGTGACTCGGAGAGAAATATAATTAGAGACCTATGTTTAATATATAGAGTTAGGATTACCTTGTAATAATTGTTCTCATTATAGGTTGAAGATTATTAAGTGGCACTGGCGCCTTAATTAGAACAGGTCTTTTCAATTGCGCTTTTTTGGTTGTTTTTGAATGGGCTATTCTTAGTTCATATAAACTATTGTTAGCTGTTACTTACCAGTTGTTTATCTGATATAAGCCTACATTATTTAAATTAATTACATACTCAACTACACCGTCATAAAAACATTTGGCTTTGAAATCAATGAGATAAAAACTTAGTGAGATATTTAAATAGTGAAACAGGGATCTTGATCTCACACATCTTGCAACAGCAAATCAATTTCGTTTCTTTCAAGTATTATATTTTTACAACGATCAAACATTAATAACATTATATAAATACAAATTAATCAACATTACATTTTCTTTGATCTTTCTCTTCTAAAAGTTGTTTTTTATATTGTTTTTGTCCATTTTTGTTTTAGTGTTACTCCTTTTGCCTCTAACTTTTATTTTCACCCAATTATTTTATATTTGCTGTACATTTATTTATTCATGTCATTGTATTTTCATACTCGAATGAAAATTAAGAATGATTGATATCAAATCAATGTCCAATATGAAAAATACATTTTCACTACACTACTATGAGTTTAGCTGTTTTCGTTATGTGTTTACAACCTGCGAAACATCATATTTTCAACAGCTGTCTATTGTTTACTACCGAAAGTAACATTGTTTACAACTGAAAATTTTCCACAGTCAACAACACCTGTTTTTATTCCGTAGTGTAGTGAAAAGTATCGTTCAAAACTCGAATGAAAGTGTTTTGTATGTTCTCAACCATTCGAAGTGCTCGACAAGTCTCGCACTTCAAACATATGGTCTCGAACATGCAAAACCCCACTTTCCACTCTTGTTATGAAATACACCATTTCCGTAAGAGCAACTTGAAGAAAAAAACGACAAAATGGTACTACAAAAGTAATAGAACTATAAAGATAATTTGATATGGAAAAATAGTAGACTGGGATATTCGGGTTACTTGATAGGAAGCAGCAATAACAATTCTAAACTTAGAAAAATAATAACAAGCTAAGAAATCTTATTATAATTCTAAATAAAAAAGCAAAATTATAGAGCAATATAAACAGTTTGTGTGTGTACAAAAGTATCTAAGGTATCGGCAGCATAATAAACTCATAAACTTGAACAGAAAGACCAATGTTCTTTGAGTTGCAAGGTTAGCCAGCTGAAGGTTGGATATCTTGTGCATACACATCCCCGAACTGGAAGCCAACCTTGACTTTCATAGGCTTATTATGTGTTTTCGATTAAACTCCCTTGCACTTAAAATAATGTTTAAACATTTCGGGAAATCATTAACGAACAAAGGCCATCTAAAGTAAATACATATAACACTTCCTTACTTCCTGTATCCTGGGGTCCTGGGGACTTCATCGTCAATCCAAATTAGTTTCTAACATCTTCAATGTTCAATGGGTAATTGAGTATATTACCAGTAATATTCAATTACAGCAAGATGATGACAATATAAACAGTGATTCTTATTCTTTTTTGACGTCGCATTGATTGAATATTCGGATTATTGTTCAAAATCAAGATTTTGTATTTCCAAAAACAAAAGAATGAGTGCTAAGAGAGATTATGTCAGTAAAACCTTAACCAACTTCAGGACATGATAGCATTCCTTCAAAGCTGCTGAGAAAAAATCTGATTTCTGAGCCATGACTTATCAAAAAATTCTCTCAGTCCTAACCTCTTCCTACTTTATATAACAACACTCTTATCAGTTCAAAACGCAACCGTTCGTTTATTTGCTGATAGCATGTCAGTATCCGTATTCGCCCTATGCCTTCATGAGCTAGAAGTACAGTAAAAGCGTTTGAGGGCACTTTTATAGTGGTTTGATCGTAATAATGGTTATTCTGAGCAGGACTAAGAAACTTATAATTGATTTTAAAATTTAGAGCCAAAATAATATTCTTACATATGAAATGCCGACACAACTTTGTTGGTATTTTAAGGCGAATATGAATGGTTATATGAGTGAAGAATGAGTGTGGATGAGTGTAGTCTGGTTACTAACTCAGTTCAACTGTTCCTCAGAAAGGGCAATTTATAAATAGCCCAACAGTCAGGGCAACTAAAGGACATACAGCTTTACGTGGAACCCGAACCACGTAGTGCTGGTCTGATTTTCAACTAATTGACAAGCCTGATACTCAATTATCTCCCCCACACAACATCCGCACAATGATTAACACCCAACATGGACACCCCAGATTTCTCTAGTAGTGTCCACGCCGATAGCAACCATTAAGCGGACGCCATGCCGGTATTAAGAGGACCGATCATCCAACCTATCGCCTACAATCTCCCAAACACTTTGTCCCCATGTAGCTGGGTTACAGCACTGCGCCACCAGTGCCAACACAGTAAAAACAACACACATTTTAAAAATTGATAATAGTTTGTTAGACTCAAGTCCCCGCATCACATTCCTCGGCCAAAATATTAATAAATGAATGAATTTTATTATCCATCTAGATGATATTTTGGCATTTCTTCTGATTTTTTTTCTTTTCATGCTTATCTAAATTTTCTAACTCAGATCTTTTACTTACAGCATATTGTGGTTTTGGTTTATCCATTCGTAATCTGATGTTGTCTGGGAACATGAATCTGCAAGGACTCAATTTATGTTCAGACTTCACAAAACAAAAAACTGTTAGAACATTTTTATTGAAGAAATAATTTCAAAAGATTTTAGACTGGACTCTCACCCGAACGTTTTGCTGAGGTGAGATTTGACCCATCTCTTCTAAAGACTAAGTAATTATCCAGACCCAATTCCGATAATAAGCTTTCTGCTGACGGATTGATCTCAGTAAGTACAATTATTTTAAGTAAACACACATTTGCTGCCTCAATTAGTTGATTAAGTTTCGTTCTCAAATCATTAACTTCCTGATGGTTTAAACTAATAAAAGTATTGTCATTTACATGTTTTTTTTTTTTAATTACCATTTATAATAGTAAGGATACTGTTGTGATATTTTATTGTGAGATATCTTTTACCAGCTTTGGAACGTTTCTAGAGTTCAGTTCTAAGATTATTAAGATGCTAAATTATAATCACTAATATACTTTTGAAGTTTCTATAAAATCTGTTGGGTTTTAGTATATTTCTAGTGTTTTGTTCAGTCAACAATTTATTTAAATAAGATTACTCGTTATATTAATTCAAGTGAAGACAGTTATACATTTTATTTTGCTTCTATATTTTTATTGAATATTCTTTGAACATACGAGGTTAATAATCATGGGAGATCGCTTGGAAACGTAAGAGCCACTTTGTCGAATCTGCCTTGTTTATTTATTTATTACAACGGACAGCACATAACAATTTTACAGATTTAACGGTTCACGCTTCATTACATGAGAAACGAAAAGTGCATTAATACTAATGGACTACTATTGGCTTGTTAGTGTTTAACACCCAAAACATATCGTAAATAGCTCTAAAACGTTATTCTAATTCAAAGTTGTAAAGCGTACCAAACCACATCCGTCACGTCACGCTCCCATTTCACCCTTCGCCCCCACTCGCAGCAATCGTTTCCCATTAGACTGTGAAGAGCCACACAGGAATCATCGGTCACGCGCGGTCGCCTCTAAACGAATCAGTTCACACCAATATCGCGATGAGGTCTGTTCGATTATCGAGTTTATAATCGAGTTTCGGCCGAGATTGGTTCCCAGAGCGGCGCAGCGCCGTGACTGGCAGAACCTTTGTACCTTGGGGAACAAAGCCTCCTAATGAAATTTGTCAGTAGCCTATAGCTGGCCGACTGGCTACTGGTAAGGTGCTGCCTATTAACTCTGTAAGGCGGCCAATCTCCCCTGGCTTTGTGGGGAATATTAGTTTAATGACAGTGCAGGAACCGAGGACATCTGCAGCAGACGTGATGCTGGACTCTCTTGGACCGTAGAGGGTACCTTACCACTCGTCAATCAGAGTCAGATGAAAAAATGGCAACAGGCCTAATAGTAGACTATTCCACAAAGAACATAATTAGCTTATAGTTTTTAAACACTAATAGGCCTTTCTATTCAACCTGGTGCTTACAACTTAGGTAAGCTCTGAACCGTCGGAGTGGCACCTTACGAAAGAGGATTTGGTAGCCTATGTTAGCAGGATGCCGTGAGAAAATTAATTTAAAAAGCTCAATGTTTACATTCCAAAATATCATCTTTAATATTTTTAAAATGTATCAAAAATTAAACATAAATGGACATTTTTTGTAAATTGTACTATAACTGGACCGGACAGTAAGCGATCTGCGTGTTATATTTAGTGCATTTAGGGTTCCAGCGGCCGAGGGGAATAGTTTCACCTTACTTCACGAGCGTTACCAAAAATTCCACAACAGTGTTTAATTAGAAAAAATACGTAATTGTAATGAACTGTACAAGTTTTTTTAGTTAGGATTTATTGTTTCCATTAACATTAATTACTAATTGTTATTTAAATACTAAATAATGTTTAATCGTTTTAAGCTTGATTCGTTGGTGTTTATCAAACCAATTAATAGTCACTACTGCTAGTGACGTAATGGGTGGGGCTTTCTATTATGCCAAAATTAAAGTTACATAAAACAGGTAGTTAAGCTAAAATACCGAACCATGTATGTGTAGAGACTTACTTCACTTCTACTAAAAACCTATCGTAATTATCTGCACTTAGCTCACAATATTTTTGTTCTTTAGTAAATTAGACAAAATTGTAATTCTTTTTCGTCTGTGGTGTTGTTTGTTTTATATTAACAGCTTCTCCTTTTTTATTATATTTTATATCTTAATTGGACGATTAGTTGGTAATTTTGCTGTAAAAAGACCAAAACATTGATAACTTAGTGAGAGGGCTTCTGATTAGTAATATTTCATCTTGAAGAAAGAACAATACTTGTTAATGTGGTATGGCCGACGAATTTATAATATCTTCTATTAAACGAATTAAAAATGTATCAATAAAGTAAAGTCAATAAAGTCTCCATACAAATACGTAAATAATCACATGAAAATTGAAAGGTGCGCTTATATCGTCGATATTTTTACACCTATCAATGTTAATTAATACAAATAAAGTTTGCAGCTACATAAAAAGGGAGAAAGGGTTTACGAAGTTACGAGAAGGAAGTTTGGGGTCATAAAATTAAAACTCTGCAGTTTACTATAGTCAATATTACGTTGGTACCAAACTATTCTATTCATAACAAATAAAACAGTATTTATTAATTAAAATAATCATTTTAAATATAAAAATTAAGCTATCCTTATATTTTGATTCTTTTCCAGAGACATTTTGCAGGGGTAAGTCCTATTTACATAGGACACACTTGAAGTGCCGATGAATATAGGCGGCCACTAACAATGCATATAATAGGTTGAACTTATTAGTTCCAATTGGGTATTTTAGGAAGGGTTGGCTGGTTGCACGAATAAAATAACAGATAAATGAAGTAAAGGTCTTATGGATCCTCAGTATTATAAAACTTATTAGAAAAATATCCTACTTTTTAATTTAAATCGGAGAGGAAAGGTTTTATTTATTTTTCTCTTGTGCTTAGGTATATGCTATTTCAATTAACTAATATCTACTTTACGCCAAAAAAGTTATTTCACAGGATTAGTAATGCCGATATTCGGTTCAATAATATTCATAAATATTTCTTGTAGCCATAACAATTAACAAATTTGAAACAAGACGCGTCTTTAAATAAATATATTGTTTGTAAGTTCATGAACGAATAATAAGAAGACCAGGAATATACACTTCATCTGCAATGAAATCTGGGGGACAAGAGTAGGCCTCCTCTTTTCGTGAAAATAAAAGGAGCATTTTGACGGTAGAGAAACATTTCAATTCTCTATAACCCTAGAAACGGGTAATACATAGATAGGCCTATAACAATACCAAAGTAAAAAGCAAATCAGTGCAGAAGTAAAAAGGAAGTATAGCTGTACTGTTGAGACGAATAGCAAGTTCTAAATTTAAAAAAATCACAAAAATCCACAGCGATTAAGGAAGACGTTCAGATGACCGAGAAAAAATATGCTCTTTTGTGGTATGACAATATAAAACTCAATAATTATTGTAAAAAATTAAAACAGAACAACTAATGAGATCTTGAGGGGGTAACAAATTATTCATTGACATGAGTGATGATGTAGGCACGAGATGTGATAGATAGCACGAGGAGCGTGCAGAGGTGTCCAATAGTAAACCTAGTTTATCTGCTAATACCTCTGAAAATGCAGTTTAAAAATAACCCTAGATTTCCTCTGAGAATTAACAGTGTTCAACTATGCTAAGGCCTACTAAAAGAAAAAATCACAAGTACAAAATTGCTAAATTTATCTTATCTTTGCAAATGCTGCAGAAATTTTAGGAAAAGAACACTAAAAAAGAGTTTATATACAAACTTTAGAGAGAAACAGCCCATATTATGTTTACTGTTGAGTTAGTATTCTTTATATACTTTTTATTAAATACTACTTTAAATTTTATTAAAAAATCCTCATGGAAAATTCGTCGCTAGTTGCCAGAAGGTTCAGTGTCATTTACGAAGGAGCGTTGAATATCCACTCCATTGACAAACAAGATACAGAAAGCTGATAGATGTGAAAATAAACATCTACCTATAGGTTAATGTATCTTTTTATATTACATTTTTTAAAAAGTATATTACTCTTTTGTAACTTATTTTGGAGTAGATCTACATTGTTTTGGAGCCTCCGTCATGTTTTCTTGTTCGCTAGACTGTTGCCTTTAATTATTTTAAAGTACTGTTTCTTCTATATAATGGTAGAAATTATACTCACACTTTCTAATAAAATATTTGTAAAATTGGCCTTTATTGCATTTTTTATTAATAAAAAATTAAGTTTTTATAAAAAGAGCAAATTTTATCAATCTTTTATTGGAAAATGAGAGCATCATTTCTACCATTATATATAACAAATCCAATAAGTGAGTTATCTTCAATATAACGGTTTCTTCATTTAGTTACGATTAACTAACAAAAATAAAGTTCTGTCTGAGGCCAATATCCTTCAAAATATTTCAATTCGTCCAGAAGATGATCTCACCATGACCTCGTATCCGCCCGAAATCAAAATGGTTCCATTATAAATCACCCAATACAAAATAGGAAAAATAAAAAGGTAATAACCCAAAGCCACAGAAATGTGGAAATGGAGTGAGGTGGATCAGACTTTGTGACGACCACAACAGTGACGGCTAATTGGTCCTGAACGGAAGGTGTAATGCTGAAAGAGCGTGAGCGTGGTCAACCGGACCGGTTCTAATGGTTTCCCGATACACATCGTGTGTCCAGGTGAAACTAATAGTTAGCATCACGGAACAACTCATTTACCATCATTTGGTTTAATTTCTTCAGTTTCGGTTAGTCGAAATTACTTCTCGGAAATAGAAAATTTGCCAACTCGAACACTCATACAGGGACTTTGTTCATTCTTGACACTGTCCAAATAACCACCAGTTTCCATTAATTTAAGTTGAAAAAAGTAGAACACAACTTGGATACCTGGATAGGTTAATAGAGGTAGCATTTAAACAACCTGAAAATCAATCAAATAAATTTAACGAATTATGATTTTCTGTTATATTGCTTTATGTTATAAAATAATTATTTTTAAAGTGGATAAGCGATATTTAGTTTTAGGACCATCAAAATATCTCATAAAACTAAACCTTTGCAGAAAAATTTCACAATTATGCCACAAGTGACTGTCATTATGTTGTGAATTTGACTATGGATTTAATAAATAGAACATCTACGTAACTCTAGAAACAGTAATCCTTAATATGCTGCAGGCAGTGGCGTATTTAGGGGGGGCTATAGGGGCTGTAGCCCAGGGTGGCAGAATTTAGGGGGCGGCAAAGGAGTTGGAAGTTACCAGGCATGTAATGGTATTTTAAGAATATTTGAAAATTAAGGGCGTCAATGTCAAGTACAAAGTACTGTTCTTTACAAAATATTATCAAGTTACGGCTGTCATCTAACTGTGTTACGAATGTATGTATAGAGCGAGAGCGGCAGAAGTTGTGTACTTTTGTTGATAGGCAGGTCCGGGGAAGAGGGGTAGAGGAAGACGTATGTATGTCTGATGTTCGCCGCCTCAATTCATCAATTCATTTTCGCTCTCTAAAGCAAGAAGAAAGTTGATTTAATCGCCACAGACATGTAAATAATATAAAGTTGTGTTCTATTTTTTACTTTAAAAATTCTAAATTTTACTTTCCAGCTTAGCTTGCATACTTACAACTCATATATTACTTGATTTATTATTGTAAATTGTTCTTATTTCTTTCAAAAATTCTACTAAATTAAGTCATATTAGAACATTTGTAAACTAAAATACACCACTAACATTTCAATTAATAACACGATTAAAATAAATTGGTTTTAACTTATAGTGTTCAGCTTATGTTGATACCTACTACCTACTAAGTTTTTAGTACAACATTAGCTATGATACAAACAAAGGGTGGGGGGGTTGCGGCAGATCCCCGCTATATCCCCTAGGCGGCAAAACGTGAAATAGGCCACTGGGTGGGGGGGGGGCAAATTTTGTCTAGCCCAGGGGCGGCAAATCTTCAAATACGCCTCTGGCTGCAGGTAAGGGAATGTGTGGTGGATTCGATTCCCGATGTGACCATAACAGTTGTTACATCCCTGTGCCACCCCCGTGGTTCGGAATTCACATTACGCAGATTGTTCCCAGGATAAGTGTTAAAGAGGGCCTCTTAGCCCTAACTTCACCTGATAAAATAAGACATTCTTTAACTTAAAGAAATGTCAAAAAATCCGTAGTTAGTCGAAAGAATTACGCAAAATAGCTAATAGTGAGTGATAGATTCTCTGTCGTTAGCGCATCTGTTTCAGTGGAGTACCCACTCCCCGCGCCCATCCCCTCACATGTCGCGACCGTCGAGACCTGCTGCGTTACTACGAGCCAACTCATCCCTGCATCTGGCGAATCGGCTGTACATTCGGCTCATTCCGGTTATTATGTATTCACCAATTCACCGATATTATGCATTAAGCGATTGTCGACTTTATTTCTTTTGCCTTCCAGAATGCTCGTTTTGTTTTAGTTATTTGTTGATCTGTCAAATGGGAAAAGTGCTGAATTTTCTTTATTTATTTTTTTAATTTTTGTTAAATTATCGTTAAAGTGTATATAGACTAATTGACTAGATCTACAATCAATAAGTTGACTGAGGCTAATAATTGCGGCGATTTGGTAGTAAAATTAAAGAAAAATACCTTTTTGTTCATTTTCTTTCGAGGATACGCTGGCATAATACAGAACATGACATGTAAGGTATATTAAAAATCTCGATCTTACATTAGGCACTTGACTATTTCTAATTATGAGTATCAGAACTTGATGTGTGGTAGTGAGTGTTTATATAACAATTATTTTTTTGGAATACCGTATGAAGCTTTGTTTTGTTTAAACATTTGTCCTGTATTCAAACATAATATACTGACTTTAACTATTAGAGAGGACTTTATAGTTCTAATTTCACAAGGACTTTTTTATTTCACTTTATTTCATTTCAAACATAGTATATATTTAAACTCACTTAGTAAAATGATGGTTTCTATATTACTTATTATTATTATAAAATAGTAGGCTATATATCATACGTAAAATTTCGAATAAGAGACAAACATTTCTTATTGAAAAACAATTAAACAATTAAACGTCGAATGCGGCAGTGGATTATGAGTTACCCGATGCGTCATAACCAGTCAGTTTGTGCGCTTTCTTCAACGCGGATTTTTGGGAAACGATTCGTTAAAATGTTTCAAATAAGACATACATTTTATGAAGACAAACATACGTGAAATTTAAATATGAATTTAAATATGAATATTGGATGTCAAAATATAATTTTGACATCCAACTAACTTTTTCATTTCATGATTTAGCTTAATTTATATGACAAATATTCAAAATTAAATTTCAATTTCAACACTATTGTTAAAAAATCGATAGGTAATCATCTTTTCTTGGGTTGAATTAAAAAAATGTTTTGATCTATATTGGTATTAGCATGTTAAACGATTGTTTGGTTGAAAAGTGACAGATATACTCCTTCTCAAAGGTTTTCGGAAAAGCAGTTCTTAATAGATTATGGTCTTTCATAAATCATAATAATATTTTGTTCAGCAACCAGTTTGGTTTTGTCAAGGGAGGTTCTACCGTCAGCGCAATGTTCACACTCATAAATAAAGTAGTTGGTGGCTTAGATGGAAGTAAGTATGTTGCGGATGTCTTTTTTTATTTGCGGAAGGCATTTGGTATGGTTTCGCACGAAATTCTACTAGAAAAACTGGAGGGGATTGGAGTTCGTGGTGTGGCAAAGCAATGGTTTTCGTCTTACTTAAGAGATCGCCAACAAGTTGTCGAGATGTCTTTCGTAGATGGTCTAACTTTGAAGCGTTTTAATTCTGATGTCCAAACTGTTATGGCAGGAGTTCCCCAGGGATCCATACTTGGGCCTCTTTTGTTTATCCTGTATATTAATGACCTGAAGAGATGTGTTCCTGATGCCCATTTGTGTCTATTTGCTGACGACACGTCAATTATAATGGATAACCATTGTCGTGATGCCTTGGAGACCTGCACTTTTGTGGACTCTAATAGGATTGTTCGGTGGTTTCGGGAAAATGGTTTAGTCATTAACACTGATCAGACTAGATGTTTAAATCACAGGAAAGTGCGAAGGTGATCTTAATTGTTGGGTCGGTGATGTGGAGGTATTTTCCCAACACACTGTGAAGTTCTTGGGTTTGTCTGTGGACCCAATGTTGCACGAAAAGTATGTTCTGGAATGTTTTTCCTCCGCACACTTTCACATTTTACAAACACACCAGTCCTTCTTACTTCATACTACGCTCTGATATTCCCTTATTTGTCTCATGCAGTAACAATCTGGATTTAGAAAGTTCTGTATCTAAACGAATATTTGTTTTACTAAAGAAGGCGTTGTGAATTGTTGCTGGGATTCATCAAAGAGAGTCGTGCAAAAATATTTTTAAGAACGTAAACATTTGAACTTTTCCTAGCTTATACATTTTTCACACTTTACTTTTTCTAAAACAGGACTAAAGTTTTATCAGTCCCTTGTTCCACATTCAGAATACAATCTTAGAAATAAGCATAAACTAAACATCCCCTCTCATACTATTTCCTTTAAAATACCACACCTACGACAATGCCATAGCTTTATTCCATGCCATGCCTATATTCCTAAGAATCTGAGTAGACTTTATGACTTTTAAAAGAAAGCTTAGGACTTTTCTTGTACAGAAATGTTTTTACTCTGTCAATGATTACATTACATCTAGGTAATAAATTTTACTGTAATTGTAAATTTTAGTAATAATTATTGACACAAGCCAATGAATGGTATTTTGTTTTATGGCAATAAAGTATATTTGACTTTGAAGTGCCGCTTGGTGTTTCTATCTGTACCAAGATGGCAGCGGCGGTAGTGATAGTCACTGCATTGCTATATGCGTTTGCCCTTCTGTATTAACTGTGTTCGTCGATGACCAACTGTCACTCTGCTGCAGCGATGACCAGGTGAATACATCACGCTTCACCGCTGAAAATCTAGATCTGCTCTTTTGGAACATATTAGGAGAGTTTAAGGGGAATACACACAGGAATATAAAGGGAAAGTTTAACAATACCGGTCGTCCCTCGTATGATGACGGTATTATAGTTTAGGGAATACTATCTATGTACTCATTGAGGTACGCCCTGTACATCTCTAGTAACACTCATTAACAGGCCTAATATATTTACCATCTGTTGACACACCAAAAAGCTAGGCTTTCACAGCTCTATTAGTGATACTCATTTTCCAGATACTTTCACAATACTCTCCAAGATGAAGGCTGGGTGCCTACAATAAGGAAACAATTATTTTAAACAGTACTAAGAAAATTGACTTGCAATAAATTAAAGCATATTTATATCCCTTCGACAAAACAAAAAAACATAACCTCAACTTGAGCCGTCCAGAGACACCTGCGGGGTCACAACCGTACAAACTAGACCATTTTAGCCGTGAGGATCCAATTTGGAACTGCGGTCTTCGTATCTCACGGACAGTATTATCTAATCCAAATTTAATAATCTGTGTTGATTCGTAGTTGGGGCAATTTGAGCTAGTCAGACGCGAAGAAGTCAAAGAGATACCGAGCACGTCTGACCGCAGCCAATCGCAGCGCGGGAAAAACAGAGCGGCCAATAAACGAACGGTAACATATAAAACAAACAAGCAACAAGCAATCCGATTCCAATTACTGTTCGGTTTGTAGTGTTCATGGTTCGACGGCACCGGTAATTGTGAACCAGTTCTTGCCTTTGTTCGACCGTTCGATTGCAGACCGCACGTGATCCGAAAGGATTCCTAATTTGGACTCTTTTTTCTTCATTTTCCCTGTATGGACGAATAATTTTGCCGTTTTAAGAATCGATCAGTTTCACCTCTGTCCATACAGTAACGAGATAATTTTTAGTACAAAAATATTATTTGAAATAATTATTAAGATTGTATTAAATAAAAATAAATAAAGAAAATTGTACTTAATGATTCATATCCACCCAATCAATAATACTTAACAAGGCTGAGTGCCAATAGTAAATTTATTCTTTGCTCCTAAACGTGACCAGCCCTTTTATATAACTTACAATGGCATTATATAATGACTCAATAAAAAACACCCGGGAGATATCAGCTGACCGATTTGTCTCGTTCTTTGTAAAATTTACCCATTTTTACCTAACGTAATGTAGTAATCCTGTCTTCTTGTTTCTGCTGAGAAAAATACATAATTAGGTTTATAATAAAAAAAAAAAATAATATTATTATTAAAAAATACTATGGTATTTTACTTTAAAGACAATTTCTCGCTATTTTATCGTTATTACTTATCGATTATTTTTATTGTTATATAATAATCGTTATATAATAATACCTATTATATTATTATATATATTACTGTTATTATTATCGCCTGGCAGATTACTTTAATTAGAATTATTGTTGAAATTAAATTAAAACTATAATTTTTAAAGAGTTCAGAGTTTAAAGAGTTTAGTGATGTGTTTAATTTTCACGTAGCTTATTTTCCTTTTTTCGCCAAGGTATGAGTGTTAATAAACAAGTGTAGTCATTGTTACTAACTTTAGTAAGAGCCATTTATTCATAACCCAATAGCCAGAGCAACTTTTGGATACGGACAGCTGATCGTGCGTGTTATACGAACCATGTAACATGACTAACATATGTACGGTTATCGGTCTGATGGTTGTTATTTTGTTGTTATTGTTTATTATAAGTTATATGGTGTTTTTGAACTCTCAGGAAACCTTTGGTGTTTTATGTTTTATTTCAGACATAAAAGCAGTTACTTAATTCTATGGTCTATTTCCCTTCTTTAACAGTTTGTCTTTAACCTTAAGTTTGTGAATTTTACGTACAAATTTATAACTGAAATACCGTACATTTTACAGGTCTAATGTGTTGTAAACTTACTATGTTTGTTAGCACCTATTTGTACACATTTTTTTGTTATTTTTCATTTCACCTTTTAAAAATGGTTATTTTTAATCTTACCATAAATAAAACGTAAAAGCTTATTATATGCGAAATCGTCAAGAAGAACTTTATTTTTATTTTTAATCCTTTTTAAACTACTAAGGTATGAGATAGTCATAACTGAAAGGCTTATGTAGTGTAGTCTAAACAATTATTAAAATAATACACATCACTAGCAATTTTTAGCACTAAGGAAAGCAATTTGCAACACTTAATAGGAATAAAAAATATTCTTATCACAAGTAGACTAACAATAATTGCTCGAAATTGCAGCCATTTACATAAACAAAACACTTCGACCTCCTTATCAATGACTGCCTTCTGTCAAACAATCCCTCCGTTTCCTGAATCGTAGCGGCTGCTTCAACAATCATTACAGTTGACCAAGACGTCTTCCACGAGATTCTTCATGTCCCCTATGAGCAGAAATCAATGGGGTACTGTAAGGAGACATCGGAGGCCAAGATACATGTCCCCCTGTGCTATTACATCTCCAAACATTCCAATGAGTTTTCCTTGAGCTTCAAGTGAAAAGTGGGCTGGTGCGCCACAATCTTTCACTTATTTCCAATCGAACGTCTTGCACCAGCTCTGGCAAAATGTTTTTTTATAATTACAATGTAAACATAATCATTTAGGTATTCAGGGAAAATACATGGACCAATTAATTTGTCACCAACAAGGCAAGGCCAAATATTAATACTAACCACGACTGGTGGTTGTGAGAATGAGTGTCATGGGGATCTAGGCCCAAATACGACTGTTTTAGTGTTAAACACGATCTATTCTATTGGATTAATGTGGCTTCGTCTGTAAGTAGGACTGTTTGGTGTTTGGTCTAGAACCCATGCTGAGTGGACAAGTCTGTACGTAGGACTGTTGTATGTGTCTTGTCTAGAACCCGTGCTGAGTGAACACGTCTGTAAGTAGGATTGTTGTATGTGTCTGGTCTAGAACCCATGATGAGTGGACACGTCTGTAAGTAGGACTGTTGTATGTGTCTTGTCTAGAACCCGTGCTGAGTGGACATGTCTGTAAGTAGGACTGTTGTATGTGTCTGGTCTAGAACCCGTGATGAGTGGACACGTCTGTAAGTAGGACTGTTGTATGTGTCTTGTCTAGAACCCGTGCTGAGTGGACATGTCTGTAAGTAGGACTGTTGTATGTGTCTGGTCTAGAACCCGTGATGAGTGGACACGTCTGTAAGTAGGACTGTTGTATGTGTCTGATCTAGAACCCGTGATGAGTGGACACGTCTGTAAGTAGGACTGTTGTATGTGTCTTGTCTAGAACCCGTGCTGAGTGGACATGTCTGTAAGTAGGACTGTTGTATGTGTCTGGTCTAGAACCCGTGCTGAGTGGACATGTCGAGAGCAGTCAGCAGGTAGAAGCGTTTGGACCTTTTCAATTCTAAACGAGTAGAGCTAATTTTAATTTTTAACCTTTCACGAACACCCATCTCCATTAGCTACAGCTTGTGTACTTGTAAACGGTTTTCTTCAAACTTCTTCAGCACCTCCTCCTCAGTTAGTACGTTACGAGCAGTTCTAGGGTGCTCTGTGTCGTAAATATTCACTTTAAACATCTGTGATGAACAGCTACGAATATTTGTTGATCTGTACATTGCCTGTTTAGAAACATTTCCTGATAATACCTTACAACAGGATAATCGTTAAAAATATTAAGTTTTTATCGATATATTTCATTTGATCTGCCCAACAGTGTTTGTTTCGTGTTGTTTACGGAAATTCTTAATATTTTCCGATTAATTTCGGACAAACACTGAAACGTATTTAAAAAAATTGATTAAATTCCATTGATTATAATAATGTTTAATTACATTTTCAAATACAAAAAGTTCAAATTTTAACTAGCATGTGCATGCAACCTTACCTAATGTGTTTACGTCAGGAGAGGGACGACGGTCTGTTCATTAGACCCTCGGCTGTCTCAACTTAGGATGGAAAGCCCTTTAGCGTCTAGCGGTTCCATAAGTAAAATGTAAATCAGTGTATTCCTCCAATGAATACGTCGCCATGAATAAAGAAATAGGGTTTTTATCAAATTAAAAAACAGTGCTGCTAAGCAAAAGTAACTGGACTATGACTTGGCTAAACCAGTAACAGGTGAACGATTAGTTGTGGGAATTCCTCAAGAACATGTTTGCACTACATTTAGTTTTCCATAGTATTTGTTATTTATCAATCGAATTAAAACAATATTGTATCATTATTTTTAGCATTAAATTACCAAGATAAAGTTGTCATTAAAAACGTGTAATTAGCAGTTTTTTTTAATTTTCAAAATTAAGTTTTTTCTCAACTATTACCCATTTTAAAATGTGTGATAAAAACGAACAAACAAAATTATAGAATTAGGTAACAAAACTCGTAGTATTTAAGATTTTAAACTGTTGACATTTACAATTATTGAGATATAAATTTTAATGTAAAAATCACAATATTATAAACAGTTAGATAGGCCATACTATTCGGACATTTTTGGTTTGTTTTTATGTCTGGAATAAAATAGCAAAGGTTTGCCAGAGAGTTTCTAAACACCCTATACAATACTAAATATGATTCATAACACCAGCAAAAAATCTACTAGACCTAACATTTCTACATACAATTAAACATTGTGTGAGCAAATGACTTCGAATAGTTTATGACAATGATTAATTGAATCATATTTTCAACTTTTTGAATGTAGTTCGCCCAGAACCTTTTTGTTTTTATTTAGTTGAAAAAGAAAAAAAAAAAAACAGATTCTAACTGTATGGTATTATATATTAAAGTTATTCTAAATTCATTTAATCTTAGAGTTTTCAGTTGGGAAGCAAATCTAAACATAGGCTATCTACAAAATTAATCTACCATGGCGCAGACAACTTCAGTTTAAATAACACATACAATGCTAAGATACGAACAAATAAAAAAAATAAGGCATTATTATGAGTACGTAAAGTAAAATGCATAAATATATTTATCAGGATCTCAATAAAGCTAATCCTAAAAAAAATCCTGCAACATAGCACATAAAATGCTACATTTTGATACAAAGAAAAAATGGACAATATAAAAAAAACTAAAACATGTAACTCAGCGTCATCTCGTCACCTTGTCTAAGGTTGCCTTAAATGTTGCATTTCAACTTGTATGGCCAATTTAATATAAATCAGTCTCTGATTACTGTGCTGTGGCAGAGATTTCGGTTCGCCACCTTCCTGTATGTTTGTTTTCCTGTTCGTGTGTTGTGTCTTGGTTCGTTCCCTGTTTCCTGTTCGTTTTCGTTCGTCTCTCTTGTCACCATTCCTTACTGCCGTAGATCTGCATCAGTTATGTCCGACTAAGAAAATTGTTGGGTAAGTGTTTGTAAGTTTGTCCTTTTTTTTAAAGTTTGTGGCGGGAATGTAGTTTATTTGTCGTAAAATTTTCTTTTGTGTATTTGTTTAATCTCATTTTTAATAGTGCTGTAGCCTGTTTTATATATTTTTTCCATTGTTTTAGCCGATTGAGGTTGGTCACATAGCTGCCTATTTCAAATGTATTTTTTATGGATATTAAAGATAATTTTGTCATGTTAATATTATATTATTGTTATTTAATTTTGTTTTCTATCCGATTTTTATTTATCTTATAGTTTAAAAAAATTTCTTGTGCTAACTGGACTTTGTTATAGACATCCCTAGGCTATCTCTTCAAGTATTGTTCGTAGGGTTCTTTGTTAATATTATTTACTTGTATTTATTAATTTGCATTGTGGGTACATTTATTAAAGTAATGTTAAAAAATACTTAACTTGTTATCTTAACGTTTTCAGTTGCTTCATTTTCTTTCTAGGCCTAGTCTACCTTTCATTACTAATCATTAAATGCTAATGAAACTTCCACTTCCAGAAAAAAACCTTTTTATCACCTTTCTTCACTGTGCAGCCAACACTTTCGTTCCGGTTCGATGAAATTCTCATTCCGGGTGTTGTCTAACCTTCTTTATAAGTATTTATTTCCGAACAACTCCAGAAGAACTGTAAATGTTTTTCATCCTACAAGTAGTTCAGGAAACCAGTAGTATTGATGTAATTCCCGCTAGGGTTTCTTTCATTTCTTATCACTCAATCTTTCTTTTTTTATTCACATCAATAAATTCTTTCTTCGCTTTGTTAACTCCTAAAAACTTATTCTATTATTGCCTTGTCCCTATCGATTGGTTTCTGAGAGATCTGTTACTTTTGATCAGACTGCATTATTGAATGAAATATACTATAGTCCAAATAAAATAACTCTGGTACTGGCGGAACGGCCACGCACCGCTGGTCTGAAATTACAAAACTTTGAATTATATTCCGCTTTCAAACTCAAAATAAGTAAGCAATAATTTTCAAACTAATTTTATAGTGTACACCATGTTATATTATTTAAGAACAAAATTATGCTTGAACTAATTTGCTTTTTATACTGATATTTCTGTTTAAGAATACGTTGAAATTGCGCGTGATTCGTCTTTAACCTGTCACTGTAGCGAGAATAATAATAATAATAATAAATTTATTTCTTGTGGATGGAATACAGTTTGATTCATTGTGATTGGTTTGGTAGGCTATAAGTCTCATTTCATAATTCGAACAAATTAATGATAAATTAATTTTTATGTAAACTCTTGCAAACGCTAGTCAACATTTCTTTAAACCTAAATTAATTGTGTTATTTAAGTGACCCTGAAACCGTAATCTCACATTAAATCCAATTTTCTTGACCAAGGAAGAAAGATTCAGTAGTTTTCAAAACTAGATTGTCAACAAGGCGTTCGTAATATCACACGCGCGTTGTACAGTCACTGGCTCAGCTCTGGCCTCTTCACAAGTCCTTGTCAATTACTAATATAATACTAACTAAATTAATTGTTAAATGGCCTAAATATTATAATTGCACTAAAAACTGATAATTATATAATCTCTGAATCCTATAACATTATTGTCACATCTAAATTAAAAAAAAAACTTGTGATAACTCTAAAACTAAATAATAAATAAGCTGTAATAAAAATAAACTGGCGATCAAACTATACTAAGCACCGTTAAATCGATTAAGAACTGAACTCGAACACACCTCAAAGTCAAAAGTCAACTAACTCACCTTATTTCTTCCTGGAGAAACATTTCTTATCTGGATATATCGTCCATCTATTATTGTTAAGATTATTTTACGCTTGAATTAGAACAGGGGTCCTCACTAGGATTTCATGAAGATAATCCTAGAGCCGCAAGTACATAAACATACAGTTTTTTCATAATTGCATTTCTTTTATCTCTCTGCTATTAAATTAGCATTTGATACATTATAACAAAGACGAACCATTCTGATCTTTTCTGTTGGCTTATAAAAATACTAAAGCGGTTCCATGTTTTCTAGCTTGTATTTCCTCTGTCTCTCTGCTATAAATTTAGTATTTGTTACATTATAACAAAGACAAACCATTCTGTACATTTTTTGGCTTATAAAAATACTAAAGTGGTTCCAGGTTTTCTAGCTTGCATTTCTTTTGTCTCTCTGCTATTAAATTAGTATTTGGTACATTATAACAAAGACGAACAATTGTTTTGTTGCCTTGTAAAATACTAAAGATGTTGTCACTGAAGTAAATCATAACAGTTCTAGAAAAATTTAAGGGCCGCGTAATGAGTATACCTGGATTAGAATATCCGGTCTAAACTTTCCTTTGAGCAGAGTATTACGCGTCAAACACAGTCTCGATGGAAACGAATTATGAGTTTACTTCATCAACTCTTCATCATTGTTCTGCATGTTTTATTAGTACCACAGTATTATTTTAGTAATACATAAACAACTCAGTTAATATTTGCTTGAAGAAATGTTGTCTAGCGTTTCCGAGTTTGTAAGGGTTTAAAAAAAATTTAATTTCTCTTTAACTTGTTTGAATTATTAAATGAGTCTTACACCAAACTAACCACAATGAATCAAACTGTCATCCACCCACAAGAAATAATTGTATTATTATTATTCTCGCTAAAGTGACAGGACGACTCACGTGCAATGCCACTTATAAAAACGTGTTCTTAAACACAAATATTACTATAAAAAGCAAATTAGTTCAAGCAAAATCTCCAGCATATTTTTTTCTCAAAGAATATAAAATGGTGGACACTAAAAAATTAGTTTGAAAATTATTGCTTACTTATTTTAAATTAAACAGTTAAATATAACTGTTTTGACATTTCAGACCAGCGGCGCGTGGCCGTTCCGCCAGTACCACAGTTATTTTATTCGGACTATAGTAATACGATATACACAACTCCTTAGAGCCCAACTACTAACGACAAATGTGACGTTTAAAAATAATATTGGTAAATAAGTATAGCTCTAAGAATCCTCCAAGAAACAATACTATGAGCCCGGTGTAAACGATTGTTGATGGAACTGACACGACACCTTTGAGTCAAAGCAACTAACGTAAGCTACTCAGATATAAAACACTACTTCTCTGGGTCAATCCACCACCTCATATCCACCATAGATGGGGGAACAGATACCACTTTTAGATACAAACCCAGACTCAAACAAAGATCAGACGGTATTCTTCTGGACTCATACATTCATGACTCATGGGGAACGGATTGACACCTTAGGCCCATCCACTCACTCTACTTACGTGACGTGGGAGGGCTATGATACCTTACGACTTCACGGTTTACGTTGCGTACGTGAATCAAAGTCATTTTCAAAGTCATCAAAGTCATATTCAAAAGTAAGCCATCAGAGTTATTTGTGGATTGAAATTCAGAGTCATGCAAAAACACTTTCAAGGAGTTGGGATTACTAACTCTACTATGTATGTATATTTTTGAGGTGGTTTTGTTCTGAAAATCAAAGCGTACGTTGGTTCAAGGCCGTAACGTCCATCAGTACGAGACGAGAGCCAGAGACAATCTGCGCGCACTGAATTTTAGAACAGACCTGTCAAAGAAGCTCCTATACCAAGTCGGTGTTAAGTTGATTAATAAGTTGCCAAATAATATTAAACTGGCCAATAATTTAAATCTGTTTAAAATTCGTCTGAAACACCTTTTGGTGTCGAATACATTTTACTCTCTGGAAGTGTTCTTGACGAGCCGATGGGATGAATAATTAAGAAATATATTTAACAAACTTAATGCAGATGCTGACAGACACATGAGTGAATGCGTGAGTGAGTGTCAACCGGTCTAAGTTTGTATGGAATGGATTGTGGAGTGACTGAGTTGCTACTCACTAAATATTATTAAATAATGACGATTGCGATGCAATTTTATGTATTATAAATTATGCAACAAAGATTATTCTATTCTATTCTTATTCTACTTGGACGTGAATCCTTAAGGACTAACAATATCCAGTTATGAACATGACTTATGGTGACAGGCTTTGACACTATAGCCTTAGACCCATCACTTACTAAATGCAACGAACGACTCGTGAAACAGGGAAGTGACCTGTATTAGTGTGAACATCTCACAGACCCCTTTCAAGACAAAACTGTTTCTAGATATTGCAATACCGTCCTGGGGCCATGCACGCGGCCACTAAACAGCTGTTTACTCAAGCGCCAGTGCCCACAATGACATGTATTACGGCGACGACGTGGCCAAGATGGCGGCTTATGGGATTAATTTCACACAAGTATTGGTTTAACGGCACGATCTGCCATTTGGCAATCACGGCCTAATATGGCTGTGCCAAATAACACCTTCGCCCACTCTACTGCGTCTCACGTTGAACCAGAAAAACTAGACAGATAACCAGATTGTTTTATATGGAAAAAAGTAAGTAGGCTTTATTGTAATTATGCACTTAATAGACGCTTCTGAAAAATAAGATTTATTCCTGAAAAAGCGGTGAAGAGGAGGTTGATTTCAACCACGGACAACTCGTGTTTTACCTTAAAATCGGAAATTAAAAAAAATCTGACGGTAAAAACAAAATTTAAAAAAGCGTTATTTTTCATACTTTTTAATTTTGTGTTTTTTAAAGCTGTACACAGTTATGCAATTAATTGGTTTTGCAATAAATTTATTTTTATGAACAAAAAATACTCTTTCCGGTCACTAGTGGTGCATAATAGAAGTCTAAGCGGTTCTGAACGTCTTAGCCTTCTATAAAACAGAATATCAACCTGGGAAAGGCAATTTTATTCGGGAACATATCTTGAACTATATTTTATTAAATAACAACAAGAATAAGAATTCCGGTAGGATATGTAAATATCCAGGGGATACTTCTTTTTATGAATCCAGTCACAGGCTAACGGATAAAAACACGTTGGTATCAGCCAATCTCTGGAGGATATCTCCCACTAAAATAACGGGTTCACGATCTCTGTGGGTACTTCAATTGATTATCACTCCAGGATAGAACTTCTATTTGACATTCTCAAACTATCCAAACAAGTATTGTATTGGTGAATAAAGAGTTTTGATAATAACTACCTCCGTTTATCCCGGTATTGTCCCTAAACTATTGCTCGAGTTGCGACAATGCTCGATCTCAGATAGCCTGCCCAATTATGGCCACTCAGCTATGAAGCTGTTTAAAATGAATATTTTCGTAAGTACATATACATCTGCCTATTGAAATGCCGTAAATCGTCAGTGGTCTGATCCCGTGGACGGCACTACACCAATTTCACATTGAGAATACAATACGGACAAGCATGACGCTACTACCTGATGTAAGAATATAGAACACTGCCTGACTGCACACTCTACTTCAAGATGTTGTTTTGATAACATATTGCACTATTTTTTATTAAAAAATCATATCTTTAATATAATTCATAAATATTATTAAATAGTATACGAATTGAGCCTCCTTGGATAAAAAATTGATTTATAGCCCAGGTCAAACAGTCAAATGACCTGTATTATTAAGAGGGCTCTAAACCCCCGCGCTGAGAAGCGTAAAAACTGCTTTGCGCGGTCCAAGATACTGCCCTTATTTACTGTCGTAAAATTATAAATGAAACATCTATTTAAAGATAAAGACATTTTTGACTCAAATCGCTTTTTAGAATTTTCGAATTCGCCTTCATTTTGATTTTATAGGTTATTGAAGTTACCCAATATACAAACTAGTGCCAAAATAAAACTAGAGCTGTTATCGAAATTTTAAAAAGCGATTTTAGTCAGAAATGTATCTGGTTTCAATTTAGTTTTGGTTTCAGATCGATATCTTTAAATCTGTAGCCGCAATGTTGGACCGCGCAAATGCCTGCATGTTAATTTATTGCCAAAATATGCGGTGATTCGTGAGATCCAAGTGGCGAAACCTCGAACTTCTTAGTCGCGGATGGATTTTACTACTTCATTCATAAAAACCTTCCTTCATTTAATTTAACATCGATGGATGCAATGTAGGCCTACGACGACTGACATCAGTATTATTTTACAGACTGATTACTTAGAGTTAGTCTAATTACTTTTGAATGGCTTATTTCGTTTAAATTAAAATGTGCGTTCCCATGTGGTTCCTGATATAATCTAACTACAAAGTAAAGCATAACATTTTTATTCGTAATGACAGTGCACAATATTTATTATATCATGAAAAATACTGTAATAATCATCTATATACAACATTTTTATGAAATAAATCATTTAAACTACATTAACGAATGCGTACAGTTAAAATATTAATTCAATAATTCCGGCTTGACCAAAGCAATAAGTAATTCTATAATAAGTCACTGTCACTATTGGCCTTTGTTTTATTTTAAAAATATAAATACAGTAATGTTAAGTCGTAACTATTAATTTATTATAGTTCATTAATATTGTGGTAGAACAAATGCTAGGTCATTTATTTGTAATTTTATAAGAAGGTAACTTTGAAGCAAATATTTTACCTAAACGATAACAAGGACAGAAAAATATGACAGCCGGGGGACGGGGCGGGGCGGAGCGGCAATCCTTTTGTGAACTTGAAGTCATGGGGCAAGGTAGTGTTTGGGAACCTCGTACCACTCCCGATGTATTCCGTTGAACAGCCAATGAGAAGACTTAGGACGGTAAAACTTGACATAAGTGATATTTAAACATTGTGCAATGCGAAGAGAATTAATAAAATACTAATTAAAAAAAGTTTTCTTAATAGCATAGTATGTGTTGGTAGATGAATTTAATACAATATTAATATAAACTGAACAAATATAACGGTGATCGATTAAAGTAAGCTTACGTTTACCGAAATCGATCACCTTAACATTCGTAGCCTACATATTGCACTTATTTTTTATCAATACAGTATAAGTAGACCCTATTATACTGTATGAAATTTGCATTTTTTTACTTTACTTGTGTATTGAAGTAAAATTGTTCAACTATTATTATATTGCTGAAATAAGATGTTCTGATCGGTTTGGTTTTGTATTAATTTAATGCATGTTCAATTACTTGAGTATCCACTGACCTAATTTGGGACCTCGTGATCAACTTGTGGCAGTCACTATGATCAACTTGGGTAGTCATCGAAATGGACTAGGCTATAAAAATGTCAAAGTAATAAAATGTTTTTATTGGTAATTTGTGAACATTTATAAAAAAAGTTTTTAATATGTTTGCCACATTTTTACAAGATGTACTACGTTCATGTATCATACTATCTATTCAATTAATTACATGTTTTCAACCAGCTCGTCTAGTTTTAGTAAATTAGTTGGCTTTTAAAATTGTTGTACACAGTTGTTATTTATTTTTATTTGTTATGCATTTTTATATTATTTTTGTAATTAACTATTCCAATATTAGGAATTAATTAACTACTACAAAATTAACTATAACAAACCTACACATAGGAACTAATTAGATGGCTGCTGAGTTACTATTTCCCCTGTCACTGTTATTTATATGGTGTTTAAGAAAATATTTAGGGGTTACTTTATTTTCAATATGTTTGTTGTATTATTATAAGTTGTACTTCAGTTAACTATGTTCTAAGTTGTACTTCAGTAAACTATGTACTGTGTAGTATTAACAATGCAATTATTTTTTTTAATTACTGTAGTTTTGAGGTAATTAGTTGCCTTAAGAATTTGTTGTTATATAGTTTTACTTCAATTGTCATACTTTTTTACTTATATGTTGGAATTGTCTTAGTAAGAAAACTTATTATTGTATGTGCTACAGTACTTACACTACCTTTGTACAATACATAATATGTTAAATGATATGTTATTTAGTTAAAATAATTGTAAAAACCGTACAATAAATATTAATCAAACTACAGTTTAATTGACAGTTGGATATATTATTCTACTTTAACATCAAAATATTTTTGTATGGTTCATTTAGCATTATTTTGTTTTATTCTTCAATTGACTGTACAAAATACATTGTTATTTTTAAATGTTTGGCATTTTGTTGAATAATAAACCACGTAAAGCAAATTGTTAGGGTGCTAAACACTTGTTACAGCTATTTAGTAAAATACATTATTTATAGTTGTCCTCAGTTCTTTAAGCGTACCTAGCCCCACTTTTATATCAAACTCTTCAATTGTTGGGTATAATAAGTGTGGTATATAAATCAATTTTAAATTTCAAACGTTTTAGGAGTCAAATTTTGTCAAAACCCGTGATTTTACAGTAAGCTTTGATTAGAAGTTCAATAATTTAGTAGCCCTCCTTATTTTCAGTGGAACGTAAAAACTGCTTTGCGCGGTACTACAAACTACTTTACTCATATAAAAAACTGAGACCAAAGTACTGTGTGAATTGCTGAGGTCAAACTGGTAGACTAAGTAAGTCTAAACTACCCCGAACATACATGTTTATGAGGCCAAACTACTGTCAGGCAGGTGAGCCCAATCTGCTTTGAACGTCTACAGTTATATGTTCGAAATTGATATATGCTCACAGCAGTTTCTCTGTTTTAAATTGTTGATTATTTTTAACAGTCGTGTTAAAAAAAATCGTCATATTTAGTAATTTGTGTATGCCTAATTGAATCATATTAAATTTATCACTTCTAAAATACTGTGAAATATTTATCAGTAAAACTAAAATCTTTGAAAAGTAATTGTGTAAGAACTGTTGTCGAAGTAAAATAATTGCTTTTCTCATGGCAATGGGAAAATTGAGCAAGATTATAATATATTATTTTAATTATAATTGATATCATTCATACGGTTCGCTTCGGTTTTCGTCTCTGTCCGCGAAAATCTTTGTTGTAACAAAATGTTCGCTTTTTGAAACCAAATTGTCCCCGTAGTGTCATTTTCCGTATTGTAGTAATTCATTCAGCATACTACCTACAGAAGCAAATAAAAAAAGTGGCCACATTTCAATTATTTTTTAATGTTTGGAAATTAGTGTGTTTTGTTGTAACTGCCATAAAACTATGATAGTTTATGTGAAATCATTTTTTATTTTATTAAAAATAATTAATAAACCGTACAAAACTATAAAACGTAAAATAAATAGACAGTTGGTATTTTTTACCATTAATTTTTAACGTGATTTATTAGTTTTCAGTAAAGCGTATCCTTTAATGCTTTAAGCGTATGTTGTTTTAATCTTTAACTGAACATAAAAAGATACGAAATAGAAATTTATTTGCCAATTAATGCCTTTTATTAAATATTTAACCACATAAAAACCAATATTTAGATCACAATCCAAGAGCTTTAAGAAATATTTACAAAAACCATTCTTTGTAACGTAATTTACTTAGTTTTTAGTAAAGCGTATCTTTATGTTTATAAATCAAACTCTTCAATTGTAGAATATAAGTATGGTAAGCCTATGCCTAACTATGTTAAATTTTAACCGTTTTGAGAATAACAAGATTTGAACAAGAATTATGATTTTGGAAAACGTTTCACGTAGAAATTCAATATTTTAGTAGACCCCCTATTTGATCAGTGAATAAATTGATTTCGCTGTAAAAAGTCTACTTTTCTAAACAAATATTACTTTGTTTTTTTTTTTTTGTACTATTTTTTATAAAAACAAAATGACATAAAAAAATGTTAAGAAATAAAATACAGCAGCAAAACCGGTACTGACTGGAAAATTGACAATTGTTGAAAAGAATTGGCCTTTCGGCTCAACATACATTCAGAAGTCAGACAGAGAAGGTCTGGCGTGTAGCCACCTGAGGAGACGGCAGACGGGAGGAAGGGGTAATTGGGGTTTCCGGTTGAAAATACTACGAAAACCTACTATACAGGAAATGATTCTTGGGACTATATTGCACTTCGTCCGGCGGATTAAACTGGACGTAGTTCCAACTTCTATCGCCAGTGTCGCATGACTTCTATATTTTCTTTCCCTTTAGAGCCCTCTTAAAAAATCTGTAGATATTTTTATAAGTATTTATTTATAAACAATATGTTTGTGATAATTAGGAAAATATAATAAAAGTTAAAAAATATATATATCATATGGTCTTTTGTCAGCTACCATTCAGTAATTGTTTTCTTTAAGCTGTGATATATATTTGGATTAAGATCCAAAAGTCATGCAATATATAATATAATATAAAAGTGATCTTCTGTCACAAAGCTAAATCCAATCCATCGAGCCATCTAAGACCTGCCTCACTTATTCTGTGCATACTAGCCAATCCCTCCGTGAAAGAACGCAGGGGACACATAATCTGTAATTATGTGATCCATTGTTTGGATAGACTCCCCGCAATCACATTACTGATCTAGTGTCAATCCCCATTTATACTTCCCGTAGTTACATCTACCCACGCCAGTTCGGAACCGATTCAAAAGTGTCCATTCCCTCTATCCACCTACAGGTATTGATGGAGCACTAATAAGGAACTAAGGTAATTATGTCCATCAAAACTGTTCCACTCTACGGCCCAGATAGTATTGGGCGAAAAATTTGAACTGCTAAACTGGGAAGCAGTACGTAGAGGTGGGTTTCGAGATTTTAAGCGACCGTTCTGACGAGGGAGATCCTGGATAATGGGGAGGTGCGGGGCATTCAAGATCATAATGAATTCTTTAAGTAGTGCCTCCTGCCGTCTTATCTCTGGAGAAGCTATATTGCACAGTACCGGGAGCCAAGGAAATGGAATTGCCATGAGAGTTGGCATTAAGTTGGACATGCTCTCATGGCTCTCATAGCTCTATTAAGTTGGAAATCGATCACTTTTGTATGTGCGCTATTTAGCTATACGGGAGCACTGAATTCAGCAGCGGAATATACCAGAGACAAAGAAGTTGTACGCAGGAAGTTGTAATTTAAAAGTGTTCAATTACAGAAATTGACGAGCATAATTTCATTTTTCAGTCTGCGATCAATAATTTACAAATGTGAGAATATTTGGTCCCAATCTTCTTTACCCACTTGGATTGCCATTTCCATGCTAATGTGATGCTTATCTCTCTTACACGGTTTAGCCGATCTTTGGTTTATTAAGAGCTGTGATTATGAGTCGTAACGACTTCCCCAGATTAAAACCCCATTTACCCCCACACCTACGAACACATTACCATCTACCAATTACCATTTCCAACCGCTCAGTTGATTTTATGATCGAATCATCCTTCTGGATCACCACCGTTCTCGCATCACTTAATTTGCACTCATTTCGAAAACGTTTAACTCCCCTTAGACCCTTTAGGCACATTTCATTTGCAAGTTAAGTTGTATTTCCTTATTAAGCACTACGATCATTAAATTTAATGAGGTTTAGTTTTATTACTCTATTTACAAAACAAACATATTTTTATGGACATGACATATCAATCGATATAGGCCTAATCTAGGTTGTAGTCAAGTGTGACTGTAGTACTCAGTGCTCTGTATCATGAGGTTCCTGCAATGAAGTAGGTTTTATCTTCGGGATAGGCCAAGTGTGTAGACCCTTTATTTGTTAGTATACAAACTTAATCAGTTGAACCATATTTAGTCTGAAAAATACAATACTTAAATTGAATCTAGTATAATATTAGAGATATGCTGTATGTTACAAGACTCTTCGGGTTCCTTCTCCATTCATGATTTGTCAACTCTCCCACCTGCAGTACGTACTCCAGTATTACGTACTCTTCCCGACTAAGGACACATAACTGAAATTTCCATTCTCTTCGGCCTTCATGGGCACATAACTTTGCGTACCCTCCCAACTATATTGCAGGCTCCTAACTTCTAGCACATAGCTATTAGATAATAGGTTAGCTCTGTCATCAACACGTGGGAATGTATCTTGATATTCTTCCATCAACCTCGAGCAGACAAGTTGACTACAGATTTTTCAACTCTAATTTAATGGCAAATAACTTGAAGGTCCTTCTTCCTTCTGTACACCTACAAGATGTGAAGTGATGGACTTCCCTCTAGGCTTGCTTTATTTGCTTGAAATTAAAAAAATATTTCTCGTAGTTATGTTACTTCTATGATGGTCGATAATGTATATGGAAAACAGTTAAGGCCACAGACGAGTACAGTAAATTCATCACTGAATAAATGAATACACATATTCATTACGTTGCATAAAATACAAACTATGCCTATCTATTGGCAATATACGTGAACAAATTATTGAATTTTCTTTATCACGGTCATGAAGACGGACTGTCATATTTATCCTCAAGTCATCAGCTACCAATGTGTGTCGAGTAGATATTTCTCCAGTTTGCCATGCGATGGCAAGGCCAGTAACTTGTCAGTTCCTCCATTATTTCCCTCAAATCCACAAGGATAAATGAAGTGATTATTATCTATGTGTAGCGGCCACTGAGGCGTTCACTGTGGCTTAAGAAAGCGATATAGTTTTTTTTCTATGATGTTTTGTGCATCCATAGTGCATGCGGATATTACATTTTCTGAGTCAGTTTGTTAAGACAAGACGTTTAAGGTCTTTATACGGTAAGAGAAACTCGTACTATCGTCGCGTCCTGTCATGTTACTATCATACAATGTGCAGCAGCTTCTAGTGCGTCGAGTCTCACGCCCTCATTCAGTCAAAACGTCTGTGTGTGGCAGGCCCACTTGACAGAATCTCCCACCCCAAGTATACAGTCTTTAATGGCAGCCCATTCTACGTGAAAATAGTTGAATGAAAGCAGTTTTACACAGCACCTGACAGACGTCACCGACGGACGTGTGTGAACTTTGAAAACATCGGTCACCTGCAATAAGTTAACCCAGATAGGCGTCACAGACGCCGGCGAGGAAACTATCAGCTCGGAACTCCAAGTAACTGAACTTTTGTAAATGTCAGCCGAAGGAAGCATGCGCACTTTCAAGTCATACACGTCAGCAAACCTCATATTACATAAGAGTCGATTGGTAAACTTTGTGTCTTGCGGTAGATGCTTTTATAAAAAGGCAAACATAATCGATTGTGTTATTCTAATAATCTGACATACAACTCTTCATCTGTACCATGACTGATACTTAAAGGTTACTATGGAACGGTATAGCTGAAGAACTGATCAATAACAGTAAATATGAATATATCACTATTAGAAAGGTTGAGATCGTTTAAACGCCAATATGAGTGTATTTGCTCTGTTATGTAATTAAATATTGTACCATAGTTTAAATTATTGATTTATTTTTCTTCAATTGTGGTTCAAACTTCTTCAAGCTCGTCTATGAAAATTAGGGAGTGTGTTTTGAAACGCTTATCATCTCGTGCCAAATCCAAATAATATGTGATGAAACTCTCCGAACCGGTAGATGTTTCATATTTGATTATCAGGATTTGCCCATTTGCTAATCCGTCGGCGTCTGCGAGGTACAATGTGAAACAGTCTATCTGTAACTGTTAACCCAGTTCTTACAATAGTTAGTTTAAAAATATACTGTGACATTATCTAAATTTAGTTCTAAAATCAACAAAAGTTACAATTAAAAACGATATCAAAGAATATCAACTTGGAGTCTATGGAACGCCAAGATCGCGGATAGTACGTTATCTTTTGATTGTCACTTCACCACTCATGTATTACACCTGAGACACTGTGGAAAGTGTCTGTTGGCCAGCGTGATAGTGGAGAGGATGACCCACATGACTACACTAACCCACCCTTGCAATCGCAGACCTGCGTCCAAACCATCTGCAGTGACCCCCATCGAATTACCGTTTGCGACTTATGCGGAGGCTGTCTCCAAGTCGGACACTAATAGTCTACCAAATTACCATCAGCTAAACACTTACGTTACTACTATAGAAAATAATAGTTTTTTAGGCAAGCCAACTCTAGACACCATTAATCCTGTATGCTCAACTGTGTCATTTTTTAGAAATGTAAATAGATCTTTACTAACTGGGCACGACATTGTTATTAATAGTAATTTAATGGGTAAGATGAACGCTATTTATAAAAACAATGGATAATATCATAACAAATTTCCCAGTGACCTGTTTTAAGTCCAATTCTAACACGAGGGTAAAATCATGTGTTTATTTCCTCCATCATCACAAAAATTTAATGGCAATCATCATATAGTAAAAAAACATTTCGTTCATTTAGTGAAAAAAATAAACATTTCGTGGTTACCTTTAATCTGAGTCATTGAACAGTTTTTTCAGGAATTTCAACAGATGCTATGTTTTTCAAATTTACAGATATTTTCACAGATTATTTTTTAAATTCATTTCCTCTTGTTAAGAAAAGAACAAGGAACTCTGACCGACCTAAGTGACTAACTGAGCAGGTATTGGAAAGCCGGCGGCGTCTTTGGGATGCCTGTGTTCTGCAGAGATGTGGACCTCCAGCGCTCAGAAATTACTACAACCTGCTAAAAATCCACCATCATAAACTTATAAGGGAAGCTAAATCTAAGCAAGCAGAGGAGTTCATAACGACTAGATCTAATACCTCAAAAGCTACTTGGCAGGTTATCAATAGTTGCAGGACTTCCCATAAACAATCTAAAGGCAGCGGTGTGGACGAGCTGGTTCATGAGGGGCAAAGTGTGCGTGATCCGAAACTAATTGCTTCAATTCTTAACCAGTCTTTCGTGAATGTAGCAGAGAATTTGGGTCTGAATCAATCTCAGAATCCCCCTCAACTTCAGCAATCAATATTTGTTTCACATTAAACGTGTTCCTAATTCCCTGTATTTCTCTGAGATAGTTTCTGAAACTATTAGTTCTGTAAACCTTTTGAAAAATAGCCATTCCTTAGACATATTTGTTATCTCGTCAAGTCTTTTGAAGGAATGTATTCAAGAGCTGGCACCTATCTTGACATATTTATTTTATTTCTCTATATTGGAAGGTGTATTTCATACTGACCAAGACGATACCAGTTTTGAAAAAGGGAACAAGTAGATCTGACCCTAACTCCTACAGAACCATATCAATTGCTCCAATTATATCTAATTTTTTTGAAAGAATTGTATTTAACAGACTAAATGCTTTTTTTAAACTCAACAACATAATACCGGATAGCCAGTTTGGATTCAGACCAAACTTGGATACGTCTTCTGCAGTAGCATCAGCAAAAAGCACGTACTCACCTCTCTTGAGTCTGGCGACCACACTGTAGGCCTTTTTTGCGATCTTAGTGAGGCCTGTGACGTTGTTGATCATGTCAATCTCTTACAGAAACTGGCTGGATACGGTGTCAGAGAGTTTCTTCTAAACTGTTTCAGGTCCTATTTGTTTGGTCGAGTTCAATGTGTCCAACTTTCTAGCTTTGGTGAAACCCATACGTCTGCATTTTCCACTGTAAATCAGGCGTGCCTCAGGGCTCTGTTCTGGGGCCTTTGCTTTTTATCCTCTGTATTAATGATCTTCCTAAATATGTTAACTCTGGTTTTGATAATTCACCACTCTCTGTTTCTTTATTTGATGACGATACATGTCTCATTTTAAATTACAATAATTTTTCTTCTATAGTCGATATTTTTAATCACACTTCCTCTCAACTTATTCAGTGGTTTTCATGAAATAAATTGTACCTAAATGTAGCCAAAACCAGTATTATTGAATTTCATCCTCAACGCACCTATATTATTCCAAACTTATTTTGCATGGGCGACACTATTTTGAACAACACTCTGTTAACTAAATTCCTTGGAATCCATCTAGATTATAATTTATCATGGGACACTCATATTTCCAAGTTAGGGAGCCAGCTGAACACTTATATATTTTCCCTGAGATGTTTGTCTTCATTCGCCTTTAGTAAGGTCCTCAACCTCGCGTATTATGGCCTCATTGAGAGTCGATTGAGATATAGAATACTTTTCTGGGGTTTCTGTAATTCTACTTTATTTAATCGAATATTTATTCTTCAGAAGAGGGCGCTAAGGATCGTCTGGGGTTTGGATCACAGGGCCAGCTGTAGGGAGCTCTTTCGGGCGGATGGTATCCTCACACTACCCAGCCTTTTAATATATGAGGTGGTAGTATATGTTTTTAAAAATAAAATCAAATTCCCTATCCATAATCATAGCTACAATACTAGATGTAAAAACAATTTTACCACTGAAAATCTAGATCTTTTTAAAAAATCAGTTTTTAATTTTAGCCCTAAATATTTTAATCTTCTCCCCCAAAATATAAAAACAATCGACAGTTTATCTCTGCTGAAAACCCGTTTGAGGAACCATTTTGTCGGGAGGGGTTTCTATACTATTGAGAAGCTCTTATGCAGCCTGTTTTATTTTTTAAATACTTTTTCTTACTGTAGCAGCTCTTATTGTAATAAAATAAATGTCAAGATCGGCTTAAGTCTAGGCCATAGTGAAAAATTGTCTTAGTATTAATTTACTTATGATGTTATTTGTGTATTATTTTGTGTTCTTGATTAATGATGTTATTTTTGTATTATGACTTATATATAAAACTGTAACAATTCATATTGTGCCAATAAATTAATCTTGAATCTTGAATGCCATAAAAGAAATATTAGTTTTACGTGCGTCAGATACTACCACTGCTTTGCTGAGATTCAGTGACATGTGGATGTCTTTAGCCTACCTTAAAGCCGAATATATTACTGATTGAAGAGTGAGATTGTCTCTCGTGTTAGATGTATTATTTTCATTCATCACCAGTGAAATAAAAAAGTGAAGTCATCCAGCGTTACACTACCTTTTATACAATCATTAACAGTCCCTCCAAGAAATCAAAAGAAATGCACATGAACGTCTTATCTTAAAGAACAATCCTGTGCTGCAACATTTTAATTTTTTTTTTTTTTTTTTTCAGTTGAAAAACATTACATAACCCATTTAACCCTATGTATAACCTACTGCTACTATTTAACTAATACTGCTTTATCAAATAGTAACAAGTTACGATTGTACAATAGGCTAATTCAGGCCGTTAGCTGACTAGTCAGGCGCAGCAGTGTGACTGGAAGTTCATTGAGTCAGATCTGATCGACAGCTGCAGGTGCAGAAGCCGATGTAATTTTCCAGAGCATTAGCCTTGGTGATCGACTACATTAGTGGGCTGCTTGCTTCACTCGTCCATCATAGTCTGGTTTTGTATCGACACTTAGAGCACGACTGGTCTTCTCGACATTGGCTCATCTGATTGTCAACTTGCAACAATGCAAGAAACTGTCTCTCTTCTCTGAGATCGGTAAGCTTTCATCTCACAAAATCTGACCGTAATTGAATAAATAAAAGTAGTTACATTTCAGGATTTCGAGATTCTATGAACCGAATATGAAGTTTGGCCGGTGTAATCTGTGAACCGAATATGAATTTTGGCCGGTGTAATATGTGAACCGAATATGAAGTTTGGCCGGTGTAATCTGTGAACCGAATATGAAGTTTAGCCGGTGTAATCTGTGAACCGAATATGAAGTTTGGCCGGTGTAATCTGTGAAATCTGAAAGCACAGTCCACTGAAATGTTATATTAACATTAAAGATAATCTTAGGAAGTGTGCTGAAAGGTATTTGGGATGCTGATACCGGACTTGTTTGAAAAAGAATCATCAAAGTCAATTCTTCCTGTTTTTAGAAACATTCTTCAAGATAGGTAATCAGTATACTTACTGTATAATGTAAGTTCCACTTTGGCCTGTTGTGAACCAATGACATCAGAAGGAGGAGGTTCCAATTCTGAGCTGAAAATGCTCTGTTTCCTGGAATTCCTTAAAATAGACTTCTCAAAGTTTTCTGATGCTGTTAAACCATGATGGCCAGTATTCTCACCCTTACTTGAACTAGCATCATTACATTTAATTACTAGGCCTACAACTTACTCGAGGATATTTAGGATATCTATCAACCTGATAGATAAACATACTGAAGTTATCAACGCAAATTTTAAATATATATAATAGAATAAAAAGAACAGTCATTAACCAACAAGGACGTAAAACATTATCAACAAGAAAAATGAGCAGACAAAACAGTTTTCTTGTATGTTTCTAAGTAGACCTAGACAGTATCCGCAATCCTTCCAGTCGGCCACCGTGACGTCACAAGGGTGCGGCCGGTTTGTCGTGTCAACCATCACACACGCCTGCCAGTGTTTTAATCAATTACTTCTAGGCTCGGTCCCAGCAGAGACACTAAACGGTGACATTTCATCTTATGAAATGAGTTGTTCAATCTGATAATAGGATTATGCAAGATTGGCATAGAAGTGGAGCTTGGCTAATCTGGTGAGTCATTGCCTGAGTTATTGACGACAGCTGACCGGCTCTGACTCAATACTAACGGGTAGGAGTCAAAATTCAAGCAAATTGTTAATTTCTCCTGCGTGAAAGAAAGTATCAGCCTTACTCATTATGTGACATCCAAAAACAATGAAGAGTCAGTTCTGCAGAAAACGGCTGTCTTCAGGAAGCAAGAGTTTTTTTTTAACATTGATTGTTTGTTAGGTTTGGAGTAGTTTACGTTTAGCTCAACAAGGCTGCTTTAAAGTAAATTCGTAGTGTCCTAAACTTATTCTTTGTATTATTTATTCAAAGCAAACAATGCTCCTTCAATGTTAGTATTGTCTGTACATTAATTATCTTAGACTTAGAGGGCAGAAAATTGAAGCTACGTATATTTTCTTTCAACAAATAATAATCTAAAATTAAACTCACCTCTACAGCCGTGATTACTTTCACATTCAGGAAAATCTACACAAAACAAAAGTTTAATAAGTAAATTTCAGATATAATTAGATGTTTTAGTTAAACAGTTTATTTTTTATGTACTTTAGACCCAACACTCTAACTAAAACACTATGGTAAAGGCCAATATGTAATTTACTCAGTTATATGATGAATACATTTATTTTATAACAGTAAATGCACGTTTTTATGTGATTGTTAAAGGGATATTATTTTTTCTAAGATAAGGTCAACTGTACTGTTTGTTGCAGACCGTCTATAGTCTACATCACCATGTACATGCATGAATGATCCCTTACCTCTGTAATAAGTGGATCTACATCCTCTCTGATACCGACTCCGCACCAAGCATAATCTCAGACTATTATATATATCTAAAAGTATTATTCTTGTATAGTTTGTAATATGATGGTCCATTCATTTTCCCTAAATCGAGATAGTGTATCCCTTTTGTATTTTTATAGACAATGAATATTTAGCTAAGCTAGTTGCCAAGTTGTTACTCGCGTGAAGGCAGCCATAACCAACAGTCACTGTCCTCAGCCGGCTATATCTCTATTGATATCTCCTTAAAAAACCTTTTGACAATGTATATTTATTTCAGCTAGTTGCCAAGTTGTTACTCGCGTGAAGGCAGCAATAACCAACAGTCACATTCCTCAGTCGGCTATATCTCTGTTGATATCTTCCTTAAAAAACCTTGTGACAATGTAGACTATATTTATTTAAGCTAGTTGCCAAGTTGTTACTTGCTAGAAGGCAGCCATAACCAACAGTCACAGTCCTCAGCCGGTTCTATCTCTGTTGATATCTTCCCAACAAACCTTGTGACAATGTATATTTATTTAAGCTAGTTGCCAAGTTGTTACTTGCTAGAAGGCAGCCATAACCAACAGTCACAGTCCTCAGCCAGTTCTATCTCTTTTGATATCTTCCCAACAAACCTTGTGACAATGAATATTTAGCTAAGCTAGTTGCTAAGTTGTTACTCGCGTGAAGGCAGCCATAACTAACAGTCCTCAACCGGCTATATCTCTATTGATATCTCCCTAAAAAAACCTTGTGACAATGAATATTTAGCTAAGCTAGTTGCCAAGTTGTTACTCGCGTGAAGGCAGCCATAACCAACAGTCACAGTCCTCAGTCGGTTCTATCTCTGTTGATATCTCCCTAAGAAACCTTGTGACAATAAATATTTAGTTAAGCTAGTTGCCAAGCTGTTACTCGCGTGAAGGCAGCCATAACCAACAGTCACATTCCTCAGTCGGCTATATCTCTGTTGATATCTTCCTTAAAAAACCTTGTGACAATGTAGACTATATTTATTTAAGCTAGTTGCCAAGCTGTTACTTGCTAGAAGGCAGCCATAACCAACAGTCACAGTCCTCAGCCGGTTCTATCTCTGTTGATATCTTCCCAACAAACCTTGTGACAATGTATATTTATTTAAGCTAGTTGCCAAGTTGTTACTTGCTAGAAGGCAGCCATAACCAACAGTCACAGTCCTCAGCCAGTTCTATCTCTTTTGATATCTTCCCAACAAACCTTGTGACAATGAATATTTAGCTAAGCTAGTTGCTAAGTTGTTACTCGCGTGAAGGCAGCCATAACCAACAGTCCTCAACCGGCTATATCTCTATTGATATCTCCCTAAAAAACCTTGTGACAATGAATATTTAGCTAAGCTAGTTGCCAAGTTGTTACTTGCGTGAAGGCAGCCATAACCAACAGTCACAGTCCTCAGTCGGTTCTATCTCTGTTGATATCTCCCTAAGAAACCTTGTGACAATAAATATTTAGTTAAGCTAGTTGCCAAGCTGTTACTCGCGTGAAGGCAGGCCATAACCAACAGTCACAGTCCTCAGCCGGTTCTATCTCTGTTGATATCTTCCCAACAAACCTTGTGACAATGAATATTTAGTTAAGCTAGTTGCCAAGTTGTTACTTGCTAGAAGGCAGCCATAACCAACAGTCACAGTCCTCAGCCGGTTCTATCTCTGTTGATATCTTCCCAACAAACCTTGTGACAATGAATATTTAGTTAAGCTAGTTGCCAAGTTGTTACTTGCTAGAAGGCAGCCATAACCAACAGTCACAGTCCTCAGTCGGTTCTATCTCTGTTGATATCTTCCCAACAAACCTTGTGACAATGAATATTTAGTTAAGCTAGTTGCCAAGTTGTTACTCGCGTGAAGGCAGCCATAACCAACAGTCCTCAACCGGTTATATCTCTATTGATATCTCCCTGACAACCCTTGCGGCAATAAATATTTCGAGAAGTATTCAAGGGCTGTTTTGCACGCGAGGCGCCCAATTAGCCTCACTCGGTTTGCGTGCTACCCATTTCCTCCCCTCCCCCTTCACAACCTTGATTAACACATCCACCCTCGATGATTAGGCAATTTCCTTAACCCTGTTTACTTCGAGTTGGCAAGTTTATAGTTTTTGCCAGTCAATCCTTTTCCTTTTACTCGTTCTAGTGACATGAAATATCTTACAACTAACTCTTCAACTTTAATTAATTATAAGGCCTTTGTTAAAATGTTCTATTTACTGATATTTTATTGTGGGAAGTACTTTTTCTATCTTATTTTTTTGTAAATTATGCAAAATTAACAACAATGCTTGTGTTCATTGTTGACCTCTAAAACAACTTTTTAAACACCATTAATAAATCGACACATAAGAACATCAAGCTCTGAATTCGTGTTCCATAGTAAGTGACCTCTATTTTACTGCATACTCTACAATAATTCCGACGTTTGGTCTCCTTGAAGGCAACCATTTCAATGTGGATATTGACTATGGCAAAGAAGAGCATATACTTTGAAAATGGTTGTAAAAGTCTGAAACATCCGGAACCATTGTATCTAGTGTGCACGATGAAGTCAACACCAGAAGATCACGAGACTGTATATAGTATAAATTCATGAACATATTACAAAATTCTGGGATAAGTACAACAAATTATGTATCTTGGTCAGATAATCCTAGGTTTCGTCCTAAACTACGCATAATGTTAATTAAACTCATGCCGAGTCATATAAATCGTTCACGTGTAGAGTGGAGTGTTCAAGTATCACTGGCGATGTCCAGTGTGTAGCCTAACAGAGAAAATGCTTTAATTAGAATGAAGATGAATTGGTTACAAGATAATATCATTTTTGCGAGTAATTTTCATTTTCTTAGTTTTATTTCTTTGAGAAAATATCAGTTTGTTCATAAAGAAACTCATTGTTCTGTACTATAGACTAACTTATTGTTTCACAATTTAATTAACTTATTTAAGTGTATAGGAGGTTAGGTGGGTTGATACCACTGTATGTGTATGGGAGGGCAGGTTTGTTGGAACCACTGCCCGTTTATGGGGGGACGAGTGAGTTGATACCACTACACGTATATGGGGGGGGGGGGCGGGTTGGTTGGTTCCACTGCACGTCTATGGCGGGGTTTGCTGGTTGGATGATACCACTGAACGTGTATAGGGGGCTGGTTGGTTGATACCACTGAACGTGAATGGGGGGCTGGTTGGTTGATACCACTGAACGTGTATGGGGTGGCTGGTTAGATGATACCACTGAACGTGTATGGGGAGGGCTAGTTGGTTGATACCACTGCACGTGTATGGGGGGGTTGGTTGGTTGATACCACTGAACGTGTTTGGGGAGGGCGGGTTGGTTGATACCACTGCACGTGTATGGGGGGGGCTGGTTGGTTGATACCTCTGAACGTATATGGGGGGGGGCTGGTTGGTTGATACCACTGCACGTGTATTGGGGGCTGGTTGGTTGGTACCACTGAACGTGTATGGGGGGGCTGGTTGGTTGATACCACTGCACGTATATTGGAGGGCTGGTTGGTTGGTACCACTGAACGTGTTAGGGGAGGGCGGGTTAGTTGGTATCACTGCACGTGTATGGTTGGGTGGATGGGTCAATACCACTGTATATGTATGGGTGGGTGGGTGGGTCAATACCATTGTAGGTGTATGGGAAGGGTGGGTTGGTTAGTACCACTGCACGTCTATGGGGGGGGGGATTTGATACCATTACGCGTGTATGGGAGGGCTGGTTGGTTGGTACCACTGAAGGTGTATGGGAGGGCTGGTTGGTAGGTACCACTGAACGTGTATGGGAGGGCTGGTTGGTTGGTGCCACTGAATGTGTATGGGAGGGCTGGTTGGTTGATATCACTGAATGTGTATGGGAGGGCTGGTTGGTTGATACTACTGCACGTGTATGGGAGGGCTGGTTGGTTGTTACCACTGAACGTGTATGGGAGGGCTGGTTGGTTGATACTACTGCACGTGTATGGGAGGGCTGGTTGGTTGTTACCACTGTACGTGTATGGGAGGGTTGGTTGGTTGGTACCACTGAATGTGTATGGGAGGGCTGGTTGGTTGGTACCACTGAATGTGTATGGAAGAGCTGGTTACTTAGTACCACTGAATGTGTATGGGTGGGTGGGTGGATCACATTACACTGTATGTTTGTGTGGGAGGGATGTCATTACTGCACATGTATGCATGGGTGAAAGGTCATCACCAATGCTCATGTAATAGTGGGCAGATATATTACTGTGTGACTGGTGTGTTATAGTTCCCAACTTCTAGTTCAAATGTTTGCTCAAAATTAAAGTGATATTCTATATCCGATAGAAATTTTACCGAAATTGTCTTGAAAATTCTGTCCAGTTTGCGTTGAAATTTTTTGTAATTGTCTGGATATTAACATTTATAATATAGTTGTTATCAAGAATAACTGTGGATATTTAAAATTGAACGTTTCATTTTGCTCATATTAATCAACTTTGTTGCATTTTTACCATAACATAATATAATTACTTTATAAGCATAGTATTTAGTGTTATTAAGTATATACTATGTCTATGCTATTTTAAAATAAGTTAGTAATAAAGTTAGGTTTAAAAGAATCGTCAATTCATCCTCATAAAAAGTGTAAGATAGGTTACCAATAGTGGATTTGTAAGACTTTAGTTAGGAATTCTGGTATATTACCATTGAATGCAGATGAAATAACAAGGTCGACCTATAAGGCGAGCGGCGTACCCCCGAAATTATGACCTTTACCCCTAACTGCGTGGTTACAGGGTAAATTTGGTATCAAAATATTTGTCACAAAAAACAGCACAACTTCTTCCTCTGTCATTTTTCGATTGGAGTGGGGGAAAACTGTTATTTCGTGGAAAATGCGCCTTTTTTGCGCTGTTTCGTTTTTTCGACTTTTAAGCTTTATCTCTCTCTCATTTCTTCCCTAATTGACCGATCTGGATAATTCTTTCATATAATTGTTCAGTGATGTCTCCCCTTTATATGAGCATGAATGAAATTTTTCTGCAACTTGTATTTCTAGAAATATTCCAGCAAGACCCCTGTAATAGTGGTGAAACGATTCTTTCGTTTCAAATCGAAAAAGAGTCGAGGGAATTTCTGAAAATTGAAATTTACTATATGTCAGTATCAAGCTGATAAACAGAGGAAGTTTTCCCAAAAGATTTGAAGGTTACACATCCATCTGTCTTTGAGAAACATCAGGTTGAAGTTGAGCCGCGGGCCCGGCCTACGCCCGGCCAGCGCTCGACGCCCCGCGTCGTGGAGCCGATCAAGTCCTTCTCGTGTGCAGGTTGATGTTCTGAGATTTTTTAGGGATCTGCAGATCTGATCAACAATATCTGACTTCTTTTTCGATGTTTCTTGATCTTGAGCATTAAAAATCGCGCATTCACTGATCTATTATGAAAATAAAATAATAAAAAATTATAATCAGCGAAATTCCCTCCCGATTGTAATTTTGAGAAAGAATCATGAAATATTGTGCAGGTGTATAAAAATGTATAATTGGCTATCTTTGCGATAAATGGAAATTCATCACTTTTAAAATTTATTCTTTCGCGCCAGAACGTCCGAGCGGTGGACGAACGTGTTTGATCTTGCATGTTAACGTCGCGACAATTCACTTTGCTGATTGTGTTTGTTCTGTGTTCTACCGCGATACAAAACGTATGTGTTTTCGGGGTAAAACATTCAGCTTATTGTGATTTATCGAACATTGCTAGTTATTCAGGGTTTTATTAATATTAAAAATGTCCAAAGGCAACCAGAAGCGCAAAACATCAGTATACATGCCAGATGATTCAACTCCCGATAAAAGACCGAACGTTTATGTACCGGCAAGTACTTTCGACTGGATTAATCGTTGTTTTATATGCAGAAAAATACGAAATAAGAAGAAAAAAGAGATTCGTAAGGTGAAAAATGACAAGAGTAATATTAAAGAAAAAGTGGTCGCCGCATCTAAGTTGAAAAATGACTTGGAGGTTAGGGATTTATTAGAATCAATAGATGAACTCCACAAAGTTGGTGCTTGGTACCATCATCAGTGTTATGTGAATTACACTAGTAAAAATGTGCTTGAGAGTGTGAAAAACCCTAAGAAAGAAGATTTTGACATCAAAAGTAGTGTTTGCGCTGTATATGATAGACATAGTAAAAAAATCGAAGACGGAGAGCTGTTGTTACTAACCGACTTTTGTACAGAGGTTCGAGACACATTGGATGAATTTTCGAATGAAAATACAAAAAGGAATATAAATTCTTCATATGTCAAGAAAATTTTGAAAGATATTGCAGGTGATACTTTAACATTCTTCTCTCGTCCCGGGGCTTCTGATATTATTGGGAGTAAAAATGTCTCCATTGCGGTCTGGTTGGACGAACTAATGAATTTTAGAAAATGCAAGTCTCAAGAGTTAAATTTTGCGCGGGAAATTGTTTTGATTGAAAATCAGAATCAGGACAATGTCGTGTTACACAAGGCGGCAAAGATCTTACGAGAGAGTATCGTGAGCATCCAAAATTCTAAATATTATTTTGCCCCAAACGAAGTTTCTCTCGATCATTCACGACAGTTTGTTCCTGTGATGATCCAAAAATTTATTCTCTGGATAATTAGTGGTGATGCATTTTTAAGTGCTAGGAATCCAAGTGATGCAGATATAGACACAAGCCTGATCAGAAAATGCATTACCTTATCTGAATGCATAATCTATTGCGCGGAAAGTGGAAGAAATACAATTATTCCACCTTTCCATCAGGGCCTAGCACTTCAACTCCACTATCACTTTGGGAGTAAGTTGCTTATAGAGACCTTGAGTGCCTGTGGTTTTTGCATAACTTACGATTACTTGAGGAAATTTTTAACAGCGACAGCAGAGCATGAAATCAATAAAAGTAAAACAATATTCGTGCCCTCTGGGATCATTAGTAGAAATCATGGGGGCCAAATGATCCAAGAGGGCGATGATAATATAGATCATAACGCGGAGACAATCGATGGAAAAAATTCTTACCATGTTATGGGTCGAGTAATTTTTCAAAATCAACCACTAAGTAGTGCGAACAACTTCGATAGATTAGAAAGAGAATACTCAAGAAAAAGTCTTTCCACCGATACCACATTATTTGACATTCACCCTTTTATTCAGCCGACAGAAAAGCCAGTACCACCAAAGTTTGAGAATACTCAGTTATTTCTAGAGTCAAAGTTTCAAACTCATGATTTCAATCCAATTTCTTCTGTAGATTTGACTTGGATTCTACTTCGTTCCCTCCATCGTAATACTGAATTTCATCCGGACAAACAAATTCTGCCGAGTCCTCAAACCATTCCAAATTGGACAGCCTTCAATACCAGGTGCTCACCAAAAATTGAGGATTGCACATTTGTTCATTATTTACCAGCTATAAATGCTAAACCTAGCGATCCAAGTACAGTTTACACCACTTTGAAAAAAGGAAAACAGCTAGCGGAAGCATGTGGTCAGAAATATCATATCCATACTTTCGATCAACAATTATATGCAGTATCGCAGGCTGTAAAATTCAGTGCAATCGATGAATTAGGATCATGTATAATTCGACTCGGTGGCTTTCATCTCCTATGTACATATATTTCTTGTATCAACAAAATTTGGGGAGATGGTGGCTTACAGGATATGCTTATAGAGTCTGATCTATACGCGAGGAATAGTGTTGAACACATGTTGAATGGTAAGCAATTTCACCGAGCCGTAAGAGCTTTGACATTGTGTTATGAAGCCCTCATGCAATTGGAGTTAGAGTCATTTTTTTCGTGGTTATCGGGCCAAGAGGCTCCAATAACTATTGATTTCAATTCTTATGTTGAATTTGACAAAAAATACCCTGAATATGTATCACCCGGTTCACTGAAGGATCTTGTTAAAGAAACCGACATTGATTTATTACCACTTTTCAATAAGTTTAGATTAAGCAGACAGAATAATCCCACTTTTCAATTTTGGGACAAATTTTTAATTTCAGTACAAATATTATTAGAATATATTAGAGCTGAGAGAGAATGCAAGTGGAACAAGCATCTGGAAATGACAACTACAATTATGCCTTACTTTTTTGCTTGTGATAAGCAAAATTACTCGCGCTGGGGATCTCTATATATTCTTGAAATGTATTTATCGCTACCAGTAGAAGTAAAAAATGAATTTGAAAAGGGCGAGTTTTCTATAAGATTCACTCCTCATGCATTCAGAGGCATGTGGAGCGATATTGCCGTTGAAAGATCGGTAGTGCGGGATTCTAAAGGTAGTAGTGGCATCATTGGACTGACTCGAAAAGATTCTGCTCTTCTCCGTTGGTCAATAACAAAAAATACACTAGGTCGATATTCAACAGCTATGGCGCAGCGTACTGGCCAATGTTCTGCACATGATGAGTATTTCCATGAGGGAGAGGGATTATCGGCTCTAACTCGGGATGAGCAGGACATCCAGAAACTCATTAATCACATCAGTACTCACATGACAAATCCCTTCTCGAATGAAGTTGAGAGAGATGAGTTGGTTAATATAAGTAGTGGGCTCATTGCATCACCGGAAGTTACAAAGTCATTATTGTACGCAGTAAAGACAGGTCAGAAGCAAATGTTGGAATTTATTTATTGCGCCCTGGACAGTCAATCTTCGAAAATTACTGGTTTCTATGACCCAATTAAGCAAACTAAATTACAGACCTTTAGTAAATACAAGAAGCTTACAACTATCTCAATCGATGGAAAACCCGTGAAGAAGTGTCTATCTCCAGAAGTTGTTTATCAAAGAGCGTTATCTGTATCTGCAAACAGAGATGAAGTTAACCTTTCTAGCATTCTGAGCCTGCCTCTAATTGACATACCTACTTCTCTCTATAAATTGGACGGATCCAGGCGAACAACGAAAAAATCTGATTTAATGATCCTTCTTGAAAGCAAAGTTGCAGGCGAAGTTGTTAGTAAATTTCCAGAATTTCAAGTTCTGCCAATCATAATTATCGATGGAATGGCCCAGTTACAGCGCTTCAATCCTATTTCATTCACTAATTTTAATGATTTAGGTGCAAAGCTTCTCCAAGTAATCATTAATAAGCTGAAGTTTTCAAGCGAGGTTCATTTAGTTTTTGATAGGTACGATGATATTTCTTTGAATCCAAAACAAGATGAGAGAATTAGAAGGTATGGCTCAGGGGGGAATAGTATTGACATAAAAGGTGAGCGTCCTTTAAAAGATCTAAAAAAAGTTCTCTCTAACAATGAAAATAAGAGTCGGTTAACGGAATTCTTATGTGAATATTTACGTGCAAATTTATGGCGCAGTACCTGCATGGAGGTCTTTCAAAATCGGAGGATTTTTGTAGCTGGTGGGCTAAATCCTCGGGGAGCAACATTTGAAATTTCATTGACAGAATCTAGGCCCACTGAGATACCCAATTGTAACCATAAAGATGCAGATACGCGTTTGATATTTCAAACGAACCGAATTGATTCACTGAGATCACCTGAGCAATCAATCATCGTAGATTCTCCTGATACTGATGTATTTTTATTGCTGTTAGCTCATATGAAAAGCTTCAATCCGGATCGTGCTTTGTGGTTTTATACAGGGAAAACTACTCCTTTGTTAGATCAACGGAGATACATACCATTGCATGTTTTAGCAAAGAAACTTGGTCCAGATATAACAAATGCCCTTTTAACCCTTCATGCCGTAACTGGCTGTGATACAACGTCAAGTTTCTTTTCGATTGGTAAAAAAAAAGCATTTTCAGCTCTAACATGCATGACTGAGGGTGATTTACAGAAATTTTCGGAACTTACCACTCTGTCAATTGATGAAGCTATAAAAATTGTCAGTTACTTTTTATCTTTGGCATATGATCCGAAAAATAAATCCAAAGCTGACAGATATTGTGTCAACTCCCTAAGATATAGCTTAGCTGCTGAAAAAAATACTTCCATTGATAAACTCCCTCCTTCACAACCAGCATTAAAACAGCATATATTACGAGCTATGTGGCAAGTGAACGAATGGAAGCAGGCTCCTTCTCCAGAAATAAAGTCCTATGAAGTTACCGAATACGGCTGGACTCGACGAGAGAACAAATTATTTCCAAATTATTTTGAAGGAAACACTGCAATGGAATATTTGCAAAAATATTTCTGTTCCTGTAAGAGAAAAGAATCCTGTGCAAACACTATGTGCCCGTGCGTAACGTCAGAATTAGAGTGCTGTGACATATGCAGTTGTTCCGAGTCATGCTGCAACAAGCTCCAGCTGCCAAGCGATGAAGAGGAATACAACACAAACATCTATGACAGGGTCGATTACCTAAATATGTAACGGAGTTTAAACATTATATAAACATAATATATAGACTGTATTGCTAGTACATTTGTCTCATAGTACTAGGAATAGTTTGTTATTCAATTTTTTTGCCAGTAAATAAAATTATTCCATGGTTTATAATTGTTACTTGAGACTAGAATTTCTATTTTCTTTACACCCAGCCCAATATTTCGTCAATCAGTCTCGTTATTCTGGTTATTCCTCATAAAAAAAATTTTTCTGATCTTTTTTTTTTTTTTAGGAGATTTATTTCAAAACTAAATATTGGTTTCGGGCTACAGCTGTTCAATACATAATTTAAGTAACTTGTTAATATGTGAATTTAAAATTTCTTGAACATTAGATACTGTCCAGATACTTGTTTCCCAAAAAGTTTGTCAAGAGTGTACAATTTTATGGTTCATTCACCGATTCCATCGCTTTTTTGAATAGCCAGTAATGACAGAGAAAAATCATGATTACACATGATAATTTGTTAGTGGGTAGTGAATATGGAACATGCCATAAATGGCATTCAGTACCGGTAAAAATTGATAGAGAAACAGACAACATTATTAAATATGTACCTGAAAAGCCGTAAAACAACAACCTGCCCACGAGAAAGACTTGATCGACTCGGCGGCGCGGGGCGTCGAGCGCTGGCCGGGCTCGTGGCTCAACTTCAACTTGATGTTTCTCAAAGACAGATGGATGTGTAACCTTCAAATATTTTGGAAAAACTTCCTCTGTTTATCAGCTTGATACTGACATATAGAAATTTCAATTTTCAGAAATTCCCTCGACTCTTTTTCGATTTGAAACAAAAGAATCGTTTCACCACTATTACAGGGGTCTTGCTGGAATATTTCCAGAAATACAAGTTGCAGAAAAATTTCATTCATGCTCATATAAAGGGGAGACATCACTGAAAAATTATATGAAAGAATTATCCAGATCGGTCAATTAGGGAAGAAATGAGAGAGAGATAAAGTTTAAAAGTCGAAAAAACGAAACAGCGCAAAAAAGGCACATTTTCCCCGAAATAACAGTTTTCCCCCACTCCAATCGAAAAATGACAGAGGAAGAAATTGTGCCGTTTTTTGTGACGAATATTTTGATACCAAATTTACCCTGTAACCAAGCAGTTAGGGGTTTCTCGTTATCTAGAGCACTTTTCGGGGGTACGCCGCTCGCCTATATTGCAAACATTCAGTTCGTTGTGAGGCACTAATGTCGTACCCACTACTTGTCACTGGGCAATTAGTGCAGTGACGGCATTAATCAACTAAGTTGCTACCAAAAATAGCTGAATTTTTATCATTGGCTTTGCCCTTCATATTTAATATATGTTCATAATTTTTACCCTGATAAGACAGATAATTAGCGTTGTCAGGTTAGACAGATAAGACAGGTTGACCTAGCGCTGAATTTTTATTAATGGCACACTGTCATAAACTTCCATTGGACGTTCCCATGAAGTCGTCATGGCCATAAGGCTCGCCCAGTGCTTCATCAGCTTCAAAGGTCTCGATGGCCACCGCCGCCATTTCGCCATTAGGGAAAAGCTGTCATAAAATGGTTTACGCGGAGGCCAATCAGCCGGCCGCCAGCTGGCACCTCATTAGTCTAATGAAGAAATCAACTTGATTAAGGAATCAGGAGGGCAGACAGCTTTATGAGATCAGGAGCTGAGCTAACGAGTGTTCGAGCCCTGGGGCTTTCCCTGCTTTCTTCTGCGATGGCCGCCGTCACCTCAGAGGAGAACAATGCCTTTGGAGCATAGCCCTATTGTATGCTGTTCAGCGCGAGTTGAGAGTCCCAAGGGCGCCCAACGACTCCATCCATAACACGTACAGTGCAGGAAGAAACTTATTGTTTCATAACTTAACTAACTTATTCTAAAGGGTCTAAGGTTGACCACACCTTAAATATTGATCATAAACGTGTGGAAATGCACCTTTTTAATTCATTGGCGTCTCCACTCAGTCTTTTTGCTCATACGTTTTGATTTCATCGGGAAATATTTTTCGGTTGGTACCGTATTGTGAAATTAACTTTTTAAGCCTATTGTAATTATTTTTATTTTAATATATGAACTACTGTAATGTCTATATAATCCAATAAATAATGTCATTACTGTTAGTTTATCCTTGCATCAAAAAATGAAATGTGGCAAAAAACAAACGTGGACAGGTTGTCAGTAGTATAAAAAGAAACTGTTTTATTAATGTGTAAAACATTTAGTGTCTGAACATCAAGGCACGCTGATTTACATGATGATGTGAAAAGTTGCCAAAATGTTTGGTGTTGTCAAATTACTTAGCCTACATAAAATTGTATACTAGTGTAAAAAAGACCATGTCAAGGTACTACTGCCACTCCCTCCCCAGAAAAAAATCCAATTGTGCTTTTGACAAAATTGACGATTTTTATAAGTGTGCAATAAAGTTAAGTTACAGCCTAGTAAAGACAACATAGTAACATACAAATATACCCCTTAAATCATATACGTTTCACGGTTCTACGATAATGAGAAGTTATTTAATAATTATTTTCTTTTTCTTGTTTTTCACGTTGCTTAGCAACTTGTGTATATTTGCACCAATACTTAATTTAGATATACAGTACAATAAACCTAGATAACGTAAATATGTAGATTTATGTATGTTTGTACCAATACTTACTTTAGTTATACAATACAGTAAACGTAGATAGCGTAAATATTTAGACTTGTGTATGTTTGTACCAATACTTACTTTAGATATACAGAACAATAAAACTAGATTACGTAAATATTTAGACTTGTGTATGTTTGTACCAATTCTTACTTTAGATATACAGTACAATAAATGTAGATAACGTAAATATTTAGATTTGTGTATATTTGCACCAATACTTACTTTAGATATACAGTACAATAAATCTAGATAACGCAAATATTTAGAATTGTGTATGTTTGTACTAATACTTAATTTAGATATACAGTACATTAAACCTAGATAACGTAAATATTTAGACTTGTGTATGTTTGTACTAATACTTACTTTAGATATACAGTACATTAAACCTAGATAACGTAAATATTTAGACTTGTTTATGTTTGTACCAATACTTAATTTAGATATACAGTACATTAAACCTAGATAACGTAAATATTTAGACTTGTGTATGTTTGTACTAATACTTACTTTAGATATACAGTACATTAAACCTAGATAACGTAAATATTTAGACTTGTGTATGTTTGTACTAATACTTACTTTAGGTATACAGTACAATAAATGTAGATAACGTAAATATTTAGATTTGTGTATATTTGCACCAATACTTACTTTAGATATACAGTACAATAAATCTAGATAACGCAAATATTTAGACTTGTGTATGTTTGTACTAATACTTAATTTAGATATACAGTACATTAAACCTAGATAACGTAAATATTTAGACTTGTGTATATTTGCACCAATACTTACTTTAGATATACAGTACATTAAACCTAGATAACGTAAATATTTAGACTTGTGTATGTTTGTACCAATACTTAATTTAGATATACAGTACATTAAACCTAGATAACGTAAATATTTAGACTTGTGTATGTTTGTACTAATACTTACTTTAGATATACAGTACATTAAACCTAGATAACGTAAATATTTAGACTTGTGTATGTTTGTACTAATACTTACTTTAGATATACAGTACATTAAACCTAGATAACGTAAATATTTAGACTTGTGTATGTTTGTACTAATACTTACTTTAGATATACAGTACATTAAACCTAGATAACGTAAATATTTAGACTTGTGTATGTTTGTACTAATACTTACTTTAGATATACAGTACATTAAACCTAGATAACGTAAATATTTAGACTTGTGTATGTTTGTACTAATACTTACTTTAGATATACAGTACATTAAACCTAGATAACGTAAATATTTAGACTTGTGTATGTTTGTACCAATACTTAATTTAGATATACAGTACATTAAACCTAGATAACGTAAATATTTAGACTTGTGTATGTTTGTACTAATACTTACTTTAGATATACAGTACATTAAACCTAGATAACGTAAATATTTAGACTTGTGTATGTTTGTACTAATACTTACTTTAGATATACAGTACATTAAACCTAGATAACGTAAATATTTAGACTTGTGTATGTTTGTACTAATACTTACTTTAGATATACAGTACATTAAACCTAGATAACGTAAATATTTAGACTTGTGTATGTTTGTACTAATACTTACTTTAGATATACAGTACATTAAACCTAGATAACGTAAATATTTAGACTTGTGTAAGTTTGTACTAATACTTACTTTAGATATACAGTACATTAAACCTAGATAACGTAAATATTTAGACTTGTTATACTAATACTTACTTTAGATATACAGTACATTAAACCTAGATAACGTAAACATTTAGACTTGTGTATATTTGTACTAATACTTACTTTAGATATACAGTACATTAAACCTAGATAACGTAAATATTTAGACTTGTGTATGTTTGTACTAATACTTACTTTAGATATACAGTACATTAAACCTAGATAACGTAAATATTTAGACTTGTGTATATTTGTACTAATACTTACTTTAGATATACAGTACATTAAATCTACATAACGTAAATATTTAGACTTGTGTATGTTTGTACTAATACTTACTTTAGATATACAGTACATTAAACCTAGATAACGTAAATATTTAGACTTGTGTATGTTTGTACTAATACTTACTTTAGATATACAGTACATTAAACCTAGATAACGTAAATATTTAGACTTGTGTATGTTTGTACTAATACTTACTTTAGATATACAGTACATTAAACCTAGATAACGTTAATATTTAGACTTGTGTAAGTTTGTACTAATACTTACTTTAGATATACAGTACATTAAACCTAGATAACGTAAATATTTAGACTTGTGTATGTTTGTACTAATACTTACTTTATATATACAGTAAATTAAACCTAGATAACGTAAATATTTAGACTTGTGTATGTTTGTACCAATACTTACTATAGATATACAGTACATTAAACCTAGATAACGTAAATATTTAGACGTGTATGTTTGTACTAATACTTACTTTAAATATACAGTATATTAAACCTAGATAACGTAAATATTTAGACTTGTGTATGTTTGTACTAATACTTACTTTAGATATACAGTACATTAAACCTAGATAACGTAAATATTTAGACTTGTGTATGTTTGTACCAATACTTACTATAGATATACAGTACATTACACCTAGATAACGTAAATATTTAGACTTGTGTATGTTTGTACTAATACTTACTTTATATATACAGTAAATTAAACCTAGATAACGTAAATATTTAGACTTGTGTATGTTTGTACCAATACTTACTATAGATATACAGTACATTAAACCTAGATAACGTAAATATTTAGACGTGTATGTTTGTACTAATACTTCCTTTAAATATAAAGTATATTAAACCTAGATAACGTAAATATTTAGACTTGTGTATGTTTGTACTAATACTTACTTTAGATATACAGTACATTAAACCTAGATAACGTAAACATTTAGACTTGTGTATATTTGTACTAATACTTACTTTAGATATACAGTACATTAAACCTAGATAACGTAAATATTTAGACTTGTGTATATTTGTACTAATACTTACTTTAGATATACAGTACATTAAACCTAGATAACGTAAATATTTAGACTTGTGTATGTTTGTACTAATACTTACTTTAGATATACAGTACATTAAACCTAGATAACGTAAATATTTAGACTTGTGTATGTTTGTACTAATACTTACTTTAGATATACAGTACATTAAACCTAGATAACGTAAACATTTAGACTTGTGTATATTTGTACTAATACTTACTTTAGATATACAGTACATTAAACATAGATAACGTAAATATTTAGACTTGTGTATGTTTGTACTAATACTTACTTTAGATATACAGTACATTAAACCTAGATAACGTAAATATTTAGACTTGTGTATGTTTGTACTAATATTTACTTTAGATATACAGTACATTAAACCTAGATAACGTAAATATTTAGACTTGTGTATATTTGTACTAATACTTACTTTAGATATACAGTACATTAAACCTAGATAACGTAAATATTTAGACTTGTGTATGTTTGTACTAATACTTACTTTAGATATACAGTACATTAAACCTAGATAACGTAAATATTTAGACTTGTGTATGTTTGTACTAATATTTACTTTAGATATACAGTACATTAAACCTAGATAACGTAAATATTTAGACTTGTGTATGTTTGTACTAATATTTACTTTAGATATACAGTACATTAATCCTAGATAACGTAAATATTTAGACTTGTGTATGTTTGTACCAATACTTACTTTAGATATACAGTACATTAAACCTAGATAACGTAAATATTTAGACTTGTGTATGTTTGTACTAATACTTACTTTAGATATACAGTACATTAAACCTAGATAACGTAAATATTTAGACTTGTGTATGTTTGTACTAATATTTACTTTAGATATACAGTACATTAAACCTAGATAACGTAAATATTTAGACTTGTGTATGTTTGTACCAATACTTCCTTTAGATATACAGTACATTAAACCTAGATAACGTAAATATTTAGACTTGTGTATGTTTGTACTAATACTTACTTTAGATATACAGTACATTAAACCTAGATAACGTAAATATTTAGACTTGTGTATGTTGACTAACCTATTAAAAATCAACTGTTAGTTGAAGGGGGTTACATTTCAGTTTTATCGTTTGAAATTTAAAAATATACACAATATCATGTTTTGAACCATATTGACATATTGAATGTTGTTCTTTTTTTTTGTTTTTTTTTACGGAAAAGTTTATTTTTTTCAACATTCATGTATTTTTTCTTAATAACCACAAAAGATACGTCAATGATTTCTTTTTTACATTGTATTCTTTAATTTCTGGAATGTTGTATTCTGTAACTGGAATTAAAATTGATTTACATAAAATTTAAAAACTTTAAAACACTCTTTTTTGTTAGGTAGTACTATTTTAAAAAAATCCTAATAGATCAAATTATTTTGTGAAAAGCATAATTTGCAATCCAAGTTGTGTCTAAAGGTGTGTTTCAAATATTGTAAAAAATCCAGAAGGTTATCTCCAGCCACATCTAAGAAAAAGGTATATATGTTAACATGACAGAAGATAGGGCGCAGTGACCCCCTGATGGATGACGTAACAAGTGCGCTGTTTATTTGGACGTTTTATTCTAATCCAATCTAATCTATAAAACTCATTATATAAACATTTACGCACGCCTTACTACAACATAGAAGTGACATACTTTCAAGAACTTATTTAAGGACTATCGTGCATTCATTTCACAGTCTTTTTCAAAACACTCCTGATATTGGACACTTTCCAACATTATACGTATAATAATAATAATTTTATTTATTTTCAGAATATACAAAAGAACATAATAGTTGATAAGACAATGAAATAATGTTTATACATAGTAAATAATTAAATTAAATATTAGATCTGCTATAGCAAACTATATATAATAAAATTCTGAAAATAATGTATTAACGCGCAATGGAAAATACATATCCCTGCCCGCGAGCAGGAGTTAACTGTATAAATTCAATACTAATTAAATCATAAGCACTGAACAGGAATACAAATAGGAAAAAATTAGCAAGAAAACTAAATACTAATTAAACAAAAAAACAACTTAAACTTACAACAACAAAACATGACTAATCATCAACAAAGCAACCAATCACAATTAATATGAATTGATAGAAACTAAAGAATTTCGTGTAGATGTTGAGCTAAGTAAAATATTAATAAATTTAATGGATATAATACAGTAATAGGAAAAAGCATTTATGTACCTATATTTTGAGGTTCAATTATTGTAATAACTCAAATAACCCATACAAATTGACATTAGCCGATAAAGGCCAAAGAGATATTGCTTTAACGACTTTTTAAGAGTCTGCAGAGGCTGTCGGCCATGTTGGTTTTAATCCCATAAGAACAAGGTTATTTTCGAACCGGACATACGATCACGCGTATCTAAACTAAACAGTTATTTTAAAACAGATTTCTTTGCAAACTAATTGCATTTGACTAAGAATTAAATCGTGCGTTGGAATTTTTTTGCGAATACCTTTTTTTCGCAAAAAACGAATTAGTTTTATAAAAAATTTATACATAAAATATTTAGTTTTTAAGTGTTTATTTTCTACTATTTTGAAAAACTAGGCGTATGAATTCAAATTATTAAAAGCAAACCCAATGCGTAATGTGATAACGTTTAAAATGACACCTCGTACGCAAATTTTGGTCAACAAATAACGAAAAAATATGGATTTGCAAATAAAATTGTACTTATCAACATAGCCGACAGCCTATGCAGACGTATCAGATTTGAAATGTAGATTGTTTTTGTCAATTTAATTGTAAAATTTTGGTCCTAAGAATAAAAAACTGTTCTGAAATAAAGAGGTGTTCTATCTTGGAAGTCTAATTCTGTCAGCATACCTTGTGTTAGGACGGGAATAATCACGGTTAATTACTACCCCAAGATTGCCACTAATTTTAAAGAATAAAAATAAGACCTTAAACAAAAATTGGTATTTAAGAGGTATTAAAAAGTATTAAGTTTTTTTAATATAGGAAATGATTCTGATATAAGATTTTGAATAGTTTCCAAACGTTTATAATATGAAATGTATGAGCTCGTCCAAAATGGAATCGTTATCCTTATATATTAAGGAGTCAAAAAACTTTGCCTCTGTTCGTAGTTGTACAATAAGGTCTTCAATATTCCATTTTTTAAACCTGAAGGGCACGGAAAGCCCTCAAAGTACGTTTTATGGCCATAAGAATACATGGAGAGATTTAAATTAGTTGTCCTAGCTGTTCAAATGTGAACAATGATATATAATTTTCACAACGCTACCATGAGTTCAGCCATTGATTTTACTATACATAGATTTTATATAGTAAAATCAATGGTTCAGCTGTTTTCGTTAAGTGTTTATAACCAGCGAAACGTCATATTTCCCACAGCTGTCTATTGTTGACAGTCGAAAGTAACATTGTTTACGTTCGAAAATTTTCCACTATCAACAACTTAATAACCTTCAAAATGTTTTAAAAACATTCTTGTTTACAACTGTACAATTAATTTAAATGTGCATTTAAAATAGTAGAGCTGATTTTATAAAATGTTCCTAATTAAATAAAAAATTAACATTCCAACATTTTTATTCAGTAGTGTTGTGAAAAATATCGTTCAAAACTCAAGTGAAAATGTTTTGACCAACTGAAGTGCTCGACAAGTCTCGCACTTCAAACATATGGTCTCAAACATGCAAAATCCCATTTTCCAATCTTGTTATGAAATATACTATCTAACAGCTGCTGCAATGTAAATAATGGTGTTTGTAATAGTGAGGAGGTTAGATCTGTCATAATGTTAAACCAGGGAAGGTTGTAACATGGTTTTTTTATTCATATCCAACTGTACGGCTACTTCCCACTGGAACTTAGAGTTTTAATGAGGGTTGAAGTTTGAATGGTAATCTAATGTAATTATTTTATTTATTTAATTAATCTTCAACTGTTAAACAAATAAAATAAACTAGTTTGAAATTGGCTATGTAATATCATTCTAATAAATAAGCAATTCAAGTAATGTGATTGAGATACTGTAAATAAATGTAATATTGTGATTTTACTGGATACAGTTTACCTACTAATATTTGTAGGCAAAAGTCGCAAGCCGAGGTGACACGAGCGGAGCAGGTGATGGGGTTGGCACGCGAAGCTTGCAGGGGTAGTCCCTAGTATCATAGTTAATACTTTATTTAAACGTAAGGCACTGAATGGTTAATTGCTATTGGGAGAGAGATAACAGAAGCGTCCTTGTGTCAGAGAACAAATAGAGTGCCATTGTCGATCGGTACCTTGCTTTAGCAAACAATTTCTTTCTAATTTTTTTCTCTTCTGCTACATTAATAAATCAACACACCAAACAAAATTCCAATTTAAATCTCAAACTTACATTTTATAATTTTCCATCGTTACACAGTAAATTTGTTCTTCTTCATTAATATACGAGTAATTGTTTTATATTTTTGTGTTCATGAATTAAACTTATTCCAAAGTATGGCATAGGCTCTTTGGACGTTACGTTCATGTATATTAATTTTTAGTGTAGTGAAATGTTCATTTTATAGTTCTAATCTAATTTTTCTAGTGGTTGGATTGTAGTAATTGGCAATTAACAAAAATACTATTGATACAATTAAAATATTGTTTGACTTTGGGTGGTTAAATATGTTTATTTATTACCAAATAATATTTCTTCTTTAGTAATGTATCTGTAAATAATTTGATTCATGTACTCGTAATATGGTGTGATTGTAGTCTAATTTTAGGAATTTTCATGTCTAACCTGTCAAAAAAAACATTAAATTATACTACGCCTGTAATACCTCTATAGATAGGGTTGCCATTCGTCCGTATTTTGTACGGACGGTTTGTATTTTACATTCCGTATCCGTACAGTACAAAGAAGAAACCGGATAGATGTCCGTATTTTTTGTTATTTTAATATTAAAAATATATTTTCAATATTTAATAATGTAAAAAGACAAACATGTATTACTTTTACTCAGGCAATCGTCAATCGACAATCGTGAGAGGTTGTGTGTTATATGATGACTCATATACTATGTACTATTATACTTTCACACACCTTCCTCCCCTTTAAGAATAAAAATTCTTTCAACTTTTGAACTTGTTTTTTAAATTTGTTAATGATGGAGTATCAGATGAGGAAGACAAAGGTTGTTGGACATTTGCCATGATTACGTGAAAAATACCAATCACGACGTTTCGATTTGGTAAAACCCAAATCTTTTTCAAGTGCTAAAAACTAAATTATGTTTGTTTAGATCTAATTTAGTTTTTAGCATTTGAAAAAGATTGGGTTTTGCCAGATAGAAACGTCGTAATTGGTATTTTTCACGTAATGATGGCAAATGTCCAACAACGTTTGTCTTCCTCATCTTGAATTTGGCTGAAAATAAGTGTGACATTTTTGAAATAGTATTGGAGTTTGCTCTTTCTCTTCCTGGTACATCGGCACCAGTTGAACGAGTTATTTCACTAATGAAAAATTTTTGGACACCCGATCAGAATAGACGGTCAGTGGAAAAGGTCGAAGCTATTCTGAGCATCAAAGTTAACAGTGACATGTCATTTACTGAATTTTTTAAAGGCTTTAAAAGCATTGATTCTTTATTTAGAGTAATCCCTTTGATTATCAAACGAGTAATCACTTCAGAAAAATATGACTGGTTTCAGCCTTCAGCCAATGATGTACTAGTACGACTAGTACAAATGATGCTTAAACATTTTCAAGGAGATTTATGACAATTTAACTCAAACTTTATGCACTATTTTATTATAGTATACAAACCAGTTTTGTTAACATTTTATAATTCTAATATCTCAAAATAAAATATAGCTGTAATATTAATTTTAAATACAACAGCATTGTTAGTATAATTTTCCAATTGAACATCCCAAATCGCAAATAATAAAATTGATAAATACAGTTTAAAAAATACCCCCCACCTCACCATACCCCCAAGTATCTGGTGTCCGTATTTTACTATGAACATTCATGGCAACTCTCTATAGATTACAATAATAGATACATTACGACTAAGAAATATTATTGGTTTGTTAATAACAATTTTTTAATCAAGGCTACCGTTTTAAATACGCTTGTTTTTGTTTAAGATCCTCACATTCATGTAAGATGAACGTTCTATAATGAAGGTATAGACACTAAAAGGTTAACTGACCGATGTTTAATGAGACATTTCTAAAACTGAAGCTTGTTTTAGCTATAATGAAGGTTATTATAGCAAAAAAACAGCCAAACAGCCAAACAGTAGTTCGTCAGCCATTTATGGACCATCTTACCATCTACAGGTGTGACGCAGCTCACATTTAAACTACCATGAAATTAGCTTTTCCGGTTCTTTTTCCTGGAGAAGTAATTCAACTAAGACTGGAGCCGTTCTTCTCGGGTGTACTCGCGCTCCTAATTCAATCTCTTCTTTGGAAAACTTAATTATACGAGGAGTTCTTACCCCGATCTGTGTCGAGGAAGACAGGTAGCACAGAGGGGGAGGGGGCAATTTCACAGATTACTTGGTTAATGACAGCCTGCAGAGATTACCCATAAAAACTAATGCCATATCCTGTGCATCCTGGACATACCATCTTAGTGGTTGGCAGTCCTCGGGTGCAAGCGTATTCCCTGGACACAATGATTATTGTAATGCCATATCCTGTGACTCCTGGACATACCATCTTGGTGGTTGGCAGTCCTCGGGTACAAACGTATTCCCTGGACACAATGATTATTGTAATGCCATCTCCTGTGACTCCTGGACTTACTATCTTGGTGGTTGACAGTTCTCGGGTACAAACGTATTTCCTGGACATAATGATTATTGTAATGCCATCTCCTGTGACTCCTGGACTTACTATCATGGTGGTTGGCAATCCTCGGGTACAAACGTATTCCCTGAACACAATGATTATTGTAATGCCATCTCCTGTGACTCCTGGACTTACTATCTTGGTGGTTGGCAGTTCTCGGGTACAAGCGTATTCCCTGGACACAATGATTATTGTAACGCCATATCCTGTGACTCCTGGACTTACTATCTTGGTGGTTGGCAGTCCTCGGGTACAAGCGTATTCCCTGGACACAATGATTATTGTAATGCCATATCCTGTGACTCCTGGACATACCATCTTGGTGGTTGGCAATCCTCGGCTACAAACGTATTCCCTGGACACAATGATTATTGTAATGCCATCTCCTGTGACTCCTGGACCTACTATCTTGGTGGTTGGCAGTTCTCGGGTACAAACGTATTTCCTGGACATAATGATTATTGTAATGCCATATCCTGTGACTCCTGGACTTACTATCTTGGTGGTTGGCAATCCTCGGGTACAAACGTATTCCCTGGACACAATGATTATTGTAATGCCATCTCCTGTGACTCCTGGATTTACTATCTTGGTGGTTGGCAGTTCTCGGGTACAAACGTATTTCCTGGACATAATGATTATTGTAATGCCATATCCTGTGACTCCTGGACTTACCATCTTGGTGGTTGGCAGTCCTCGGGTACAAGCGTATTCCCTGGACACAATAATTATTGATTTGGAATATTTCCAGTTATTTTATTAATTCAGTTTCAGTCCAGAGTATTCCCTTTTGTACTATATTCGCCCCCAAACCTGGAATGTTAAATTTGACCAGATCGAACATGCTGCTGCATAGAATTCATGTTCCTTCATGCATATCATGTGCTGACCATTTATCTGGTGTTACAATTAGCCTACTTCGTGGAAGTTAATTAAATCAAAATTATTTGTAGAGTAAAACCTTTGATTTTAGATATTAAAATCATGTATACAATTTCTAAAATATACGTTACAAAGTTTATAATCATCTACAGACATCTACTGCTAAAACAGTTCATGCAATCAACAAAAATGCAAATGTTCAAAGTTAAGTCATTATAAGTGAAGCATTTCGTAACGGTACGTGCTAAATTTGGCTACTTAACTGCTGTTAATGAAATAAAACAGCTACAAAAACCTACACTTGATAGAAACGAAAACGTACCTCTATTTGAACATTGGCTTCTATAACTTTAAAAGTGTCATTTTAACAAGTTTTTGTCAGTGAACTTGTTGTGCCTGTTTAGTACACTTTTCGCAATGAAGTTGTTTATCAATGGCTAATATACTTGAATCATGGCCGAGAAGTGGACGACTATGCAATATTGGGTTTTGGAAAACATTTACTCTCAGGTATCTGATGCAGGTGCATTGGCTTTGCGTAGGTGGTGCAAATTCAATGTATTTGACGTTGTTTTATTTATTTTTTAGTTGGCTTGAAATTTAATATTTCTGGTGATATATATCACTTTATTGAAAGTTATTCCATCATTGAATTGTGTATTAGATTTCTTACGATGTTCATTTATCAGTTGATGTATTCACAGCTAAACCCACCCATAGGCCTACGAATACTGATAGCGAGAAATGATTTGACCTTTACTTTTGGCCTATCTGCAAATCGAAGGCGCCAACCTCCTTGACCGCTCTATTGCAACTGTGTTGACTAGAATCAATTCTAGAATGTTACTGGCATTATCTTTTCAATTAGACTTCATATAGCGAAATGATTTTAATTTTTATTGAAACTATGTTATCTCATTTACAACATTTGCATAGCAAAGATTTTTGTTGGACATTAATTAGAATTTTTATATTTACCCTGTAAAGAACAATATGGCGTCATATAACTACGTTCTGAAATAGGTAGGAATTTTTAACTAAAGTATTGCAAAGGATTATCTTCTAATTTACTGATTATTGTTCCTAAAGGGTAACTCCTTAGGACCTCAGTTTTGTTTTTGTTCAGTTTTCTTTGATAGTTTTAAATTATATTTATACTTCTTGTAAAAATTATTTATTCATTTTCATTGTTGTAACTACTTATAGCCCATTTGAATTTATCATTATCTGTTGTGTTTGTCATTGAGATTTTGTTTAATTCATCAATAAACCTTTCCTAATTTAATGTTTGCTAGATATATACGTAATAAAAAATACAGTATTTGTTTTAATTAGTATACTATATATTACTGTCAACTCTCAATTAGCCAATTTGGTTAGAGAGTTTATTAAGGACAATGTATGTATATATTTGATGCAATAATTGATTGAATAAAAATGTAAATTGAAATTTAAAAAAAATTCATTCAACTTTATATGCACGACCGGCCGAGTCACCGAACGCGGTGTTGCCACGTCATACAGCTGGACTTTCACCCCGTATTAGGGGACTTATTAGTTATGAATGACAGGCAGACATGTTACAACTAAAGGCTGATGTATCACTCACAGCTACTAGAAATGTGATAAGTACATCCTGCAAATCACCAATATAATAAGTGGCTCTCATTTTCACGTTACATTCAGATTGTTACATGTGAAATTTATATAGGACTAGTTATAAACCCTGTAAATATTATTTTTTAATTTGACAATCTTTTTAGAGCCATAACATTTTTAAACCTGTCGTTGGAGGTCCAAAGCTGTCATGACGAAAGGTGACAAAAAATGGTTTAAATTTAGGTGAAAACATGATTGATTAACTGTTCAATACTTCCACAGTAATAAACCTTTTATGTACTCAGTGCATAAAATTCCTCGGGAAATGCTCAGCGTTGCCCGAGGAAATGGAATGAAGTGCTGCCCGAGGGGATTTGCTTACACATGACCGCACATCGATGTCTGTTGAATTATCATGTGATATAAAATCACAAGATTTTTTATCGCACTTACGCTTTTGTAATCTTACTTTATTTTTCAATCCGGTATTTTTGAACCGTTTTGGAAGTTTGTAAGATCAGCCACTTTTAAGATTGCAAGGGTTTACAAAATTTACAACAGAAAATGTTGTAAAAGAATAAAAATTCTAGAATTTGGACAGACTACAAACAACCTTATTCACACGTAGTTAAAGTTTCACTCACTTATCTTAGGTACTTTTTGTTTTAGACAATTTTAAAGTTTGTTTTACTCCAAAAGTGCTACAATTTCGTGTTTTTTTGTAAAAATTCTTAAAGTCTTCAAAAAAATATGTAAGTTATATTATATCTCGTAGAATTAAATAGGCTAAATTTTTATGTACAACACAACGAAATCGAATGAGTATTTATTTTGTAGCAGAGGGTCAAACTCGAGCACATTGCTTTTTGAATCGGATACTAGTAAACATTAGAAAGGTTTGCCCCTCGATCGATCAATAGGAAGAGCAAGTCAATTATTAAAAATTAACTTCAAGCATATCAAATTAGCAAACAATAGCAGAAGACCGCGCGGGAAACTCAATCCGCAGGCTAACCTTTGCTATGTAGGCGAGTAGGAGAACTGCAGAGGGGGGATCATCGCCTCCAGGAATTCAGAGACAAGCCAGCTGATTAATAAAGCAATTAAACTAAATGTGAAAAGTATCGGTGAGTACTGCGCTAGTCGTAGCGGGGCCGATGTCGGCGCTCTTTGGACCAGACGTAGGCCCCTGGCTTTATTAGTGGAAACTAAAGAGCGCGCTATAAATCGTAATCAACCGCCATTGTTGGGCCTGATTGGAGCTCGCACACGCAAAGGTGCACCGAGCGTAAATCACATCTGTTTTACAACCGAAAACACGCGTTTAATCGTTCCCCAATTAGAACCACCTTTGCTGCCTTATAATACACTTAGTTCTCGGGATTGTTTCCTCGAGCGGTTCGCCGTTCTCCTTTACGAGTTCCCGTGGGTTTATGGGGAGCCGTTTCGTCCCTGGTGTGATTGCAACACCTTCCAAAGGCCCCTTTGGCGCTTCTGGCCTGTCGTGGACCGCCCTCCTTCACTCATGGTAGTTCCGCTCCAGTGAACATGTTCTACCCTATTGAGCAGTATATGTGATTGATAATATCTAACGATAATCACTTGTTATAAATAATGTTGAGGTTTGATTGTTTGATTTTTCTTAAAAATACAAGTCTAAATAATTCTAAAAAAACTAGTCTAAAAATACAATGTCTATTTCAATTCGGAACAATTTATTGCTATAATACATTCATCAATTAAAGATGAGAATGTCAATTTTTATTATTGCTGAACATAATTACAATTACTTGATGACAATATTTACAAGCTCAATCGCGTGTTACTTTATCGTAAAAACATTCCTCTACACGATGATACATTATCGTAAAACATTCCTCTACTTGATGATACATTATCGTAAAAACATTCTTCTACACGATGATACATTATCGTAAAAACATTCCTCTACTTGATGATACACTATCGTAAAAATATTCTTCTACTTGATGATACATTATCGTAAAAACATTCCTCTACACGATGATACATTATCGTAAAAATAATCCTTTACTTGATGATACATTATCGTAAAAACATTCCTCTACACGATGATACATTATCGTAAAAACATTCCTCTACACGATTATACATTATCGTAAAAACATTCCTCTACACGATGATACACTATCGTAAAAACATTCCTCTACACGATTATACATTATCGTAAAAACATTCCTCTACACGATGATGCATTATCGTAAAAACATTCCTCTACACGACGATACATTATCGTAAAAACATTACTCTACACGACGATACATTATCGTAAAACAGTCCTCTACACGATGATACATTATTGTAAAAACATTCCTCTACACTATGATAAATTTTTTAGTGTTTCAACAATTCCTTTTAGATTGTTGGGCAAGTTAATTGTTTTTTTACAAACATACTGAGGAGTAATGTCATTAAGTTTAAGTTGATGGCGCTGGTATTGAACATTACTCCAGTGCCATGTCGTAGTTGTGAGAATGCTGTTTATTTATTTATTTATTTTTTAATTACTTATTTTCAACGGCAGTACCAATTTATAATAAATTGTTTAGCTTAAAGAATTCATTGTCTTTGTGGATAACCATAAGACATTTAAAAATATATAGCAACAGGAAGCAAAGTATTTTAAATTGTCTGCGTTAGTACGATTATTTTTTTATTTGCATAGGGCCTAATTCTTTACATATTCTTTTGCACTTAAAAAATACTTTTCCAGTTACAAGAAACCCTCCAAATATCTAACCGTTCTGAAGAATGGGATTAAATTAAGCATTATAAACCATTAATCTAGTTTGTATGCTAACAGTATTTATAAAAAACACCATTTTACAGCAGGCTGAATTAAGATTTTATCAACTATTTATAAAAAATAATAATAATACAAGTTTTGCCAATAGACGAAATCAATCGTATTGCACTCTCCATCACTCAACAGGAGAATGTGACACTGATTTTTGTATGGATAATTAATATATGACATTTTAACTTAATCGGTCGAGTCGTTTTACAGTTATAAATTATTTAGAAAAATGCAGATATCTGGGAAAAGAAGTATATTAGGAAATCTGTACAAGAAATATTTTCTTTAATTTGGATCAAGAATCAGTTCCTGAAATTTGTCCACGCATTTCATATACACCCTGTATATGCAGAGAGGTGTAATCCCCCCATGTGTTCAAACGTACGGGGCCTTACGTATGTCTGTGCGCCATGGACAATATTTTACCATGTAAATGACTTAACTTTTTTCAATTTTATATAAGATATTTATAAAACCGATCAGAAACAATAGTTTTAACACATTTATACGAGAATTGAAAACAAACCTGTATTTGCTTTAAATTGAAAGGTAATTAAAATAGAACGTTGGTTATAACTATTTTTGTCCGTGGATACTTAAATTAATATATTTTCCTCTATAAATCCTCAGATCAAAACAGTTGTGACAATGTCCGCTAGGCTGCACTACGCGCCGACTAATCAATAACACGAGGGGCGGTCGGAGGGCGCGCTAACACCGTTGTCAGTTCAATAAACACCATTGTTATTACGTATTGTCTATTTGCCAGCCAATTAGAGGAAACAGATCCAAATGATTCGGTCCTTGCGGAGGACATCCTGTTTGTAATGAGCAGTCACTTGGTATCCGGCGCGGCTAACTAGTTCTCGTTCCAGATCATAGAGCGCGACTGCTTCAATTATTTGTTGGCTTACCGATGCGCGCAGATGGTACTTTAGGGTTGACGGACTGCCACTTCTTTGTTCTTTCTTTCACATTTACATTTAGAAATCCATTTTGGGCCTCATTTGCACTATTCGGTCTTTAACTCAAGCTTAAGTCTGAGAGCTATTATATTTTCTTTGTTTGGTCTTTTATATTTTGGATTTAACGATGTTTTTATGTGTGTTTATGATTTTTGTGCCTATTTACCGTGAATCATAACTGACTGTTGACAGCTCAAATTGGTCTGTCTCAGAAAAATATAATTATTGACCTTGAAATTGGCTAATAATGATTAAGGATAAGATATTATCAGTTTTAGGTGTTTATTACTGACAACAGGGCAGCTTGAATGTCTCATAGCAGTAATTTATGTAGTTACTTGAACATCGGAAAAATTTCCAGCCACTTTCTTGCTCAAAGATACATGTACAAAAGGCAAAAGATTCAGCACATCTTTGTGAAATGGGGTAAATTTTTTCGATGAATTAGATTATGTCACTATATAATTCTATGCATTTTTTATTTTTAAAAAGGACTGATTGATGGGTCCTGGAGATAGCTAATCAGCTCTGTGTGTTACTGTGGCCTCCACTAGACGGTTCTTGTGAAATATCTCATACTGGTCTTTCAATAAACATAAAATTTCTCATAAGTCATTTATTAAACAATACTCAACCTAAGTTTTAAAATACATCCTAATATTTATCGAATTCGTATTTAAGACAAGCTTTTTAATGAAAACAAATTTTATAGGCGTACAAAAGCAAAATAAAAATATGATTGTGTTTGTCAATAGCATATTTTGTTTAATCAACAAGTAAATAATTTTTAAAAGTAAAACACTCTTAACATCTGAGGAGATTGGATTGACTCACCAAAGTGTTTTATTACATTTGTATATTTTCAAGAATCTTCTATGATATATAACTGAATATTTTGAACAGTCCTATTATTATATTTCTTCAATTACAATTTAAAATTAATAGATAATTATTTTAAATAATTATATTATTCTCATCAGATTTATTGTTTATTGCCGAAAAAAATTCGTGATCAACTGTTTTAGGCCTAAATTGTAGCGGTAGGAGAAGACGAACCCAAGTTGGCTCCAGGAGGTGGGGACATTTCTTTAGAATAAATCTACCTATTTTACAGGTATTTCGCTGTCTTCCAGTTTTACAAAAACATAAATTAATTATCAAAACTTTGTTTGTACACACACAGTTTATATATTCAATATGTCTGTACATCAGCATAACCTCCACTAAGTTTGTACAAACTGGTACAAAATATTCATACAACATCCATCCATTTCATTCAAAAAAATGAGTCCACCCTTTAATTACTTTAATTAAACTGTAGTACAGTACAAACAAGTATAATATTTTATTTATTTTTTATTTTCTAAAACCCCATCATTAGTAATAATTTCAAATATCACGCTGTTTTTACCGGCGAGACGGTCAGAGCGCCAAGCGCCTGCGCTCCTGCCCTGGCAATTTAACTACATGCCATCCTTCCCTACAGCGGTGCCTGATAGCGTATTGACATTGAAACCGTCCATCTCATGTCTAGGATTACATAATACTGGTTTAATATAACACAAAACCCCCATAAATAAATGCGTGAGTGTTTGTCCATCACCGACCGTGTGGCCTAATGGATAAGGCGTCGGACTTCGGATCCGAAGATTGCAGGTTCGAGTCCTGTCACGGTCGTAATAATCATTTTGTTCCATTCTACTGTTCAAACATTAATTTTATCAATTAACAATTTGAATGTATAGCAAGTTAACTGTCCTTCTTACAATATAATTGAAATTTAAACGTGATTAAATTTTCAGGAGAGTAAAAATAGGATAAAATAACGTTTGATTATTTTTTAGCTGTTTTGTGAATTCATTTTAACACAGCATTATATTTATAATTTTTATACGTTTGAGAAACACTATTGTGAGATATTTTAAATATTTTACAGGTCCAAAAATTGAAACCTTATTAACTCATTCTCATATTTACTCAATTGAACATTTGAGTGTTATTGTAGTTTGAAGTTTACGTAACCAATCTTTAACCTCTATGTTGAGTAATCCTACCACAACACTTGTGTTTATTATTATAATGACACAATACAGTACAAGTAAACGTAACACAGCAAAAATGTATTACAATATAAGCACAAAATGTACAAATATATTACAATACAAGTACAAAATGCACAAATATTATGGTGAGCGTGATTCACCGAAATCGATCACCATAATATTTGTGCATTTTGTACTTGTATTGTAATATATTTGTGCATTTTGTGCTTATATTATAATAAATTTGTGTTGTGTGACGTTTACTTGTACTGTATATATACCAACACTTATTATGACAATTAAAAATCTAATGACAGAATGTCAAGTGTCAATATAATAATATAATATTAATATAATAATATAAAATTATTGTATTGACCCTTCCGTCCATCTTACAAGATGGCTGAGATTTGTGTAAAATTACACCACAAAGTTAGTTGTTTACAGTAAAAAAGTAATGTAAATAATACTTGTTATTATTCCATATGATTTTTATCTAACAGTCTAATAGTGAAATGTGTTTTGTAACAAAAACTATAACTACTATTTTTAACTGATTACTTTGAAAATTTCAACAAACTCACTTTCCTTTTTCAAAATAATGCGTTTATTTTGAAATATTTAAACTAAAATGATGTTACATAGAATTATTGACATAGAAGGCCTAGTAAATATTAAATGTTACTTTCCGTAGTTGTTTGGTTACAATTATAACCTCTTGCTGTCAGTTCAAGGCGCGTGCATGATCCGCAATAATATACATTTTAAAGTAATGAAAATTTGTATTAAATTCCTGTCCATATGTTCAAATTGTAAACACGTCTTAAATTGCACAACAAGAGTTGATATTGTGCAAAGTAAAAGTAAGGGGTACACAATTAAAATTGGACTACCATTGAAATTGTCTGTTTACCTAGGTTCAATAATTATTTCTATTCATATTTTTTATGACGTATATTTTATAGAAAAACTCAAAATATATTTTAGGTTCATTTAATTTTTTTCAGTTATTGATATAAAAAAATCTAAATATGTAATATTTAGCATTTTAGTAATATATATAACATTATACTTGAAAATAAACAAGTACTATAAAGAGCCAAATGTTTCCCTCAGTATGCCACTTGCAATAAGAGAAACAAAAAAAGCTGCAAAGTGGCAATGTTTTTGCATGTTCCAAGGTCAACTACCGATTAAAACATGTATGTAGGTGACAAAATATAAATGAATGTAGGCTTCACTGTCGGTGCAGAAAGTATGAGCACCCGAGGTTGTTTTATATAAAACTAAGAGGCCTATGAAAAATCCAATCATACTATTGTTTTCTTCGTTTAATTGTACAATATGATAGATGATTTTTAAAATTGTATTTTAAGATTTAACAATTTGTATCTTTACTAATAACTAAAGCTTCCGGTTACGACCGCGTCAAGGTAGTCACCAATGACACCGGCCGCTTGAGCCTACGAAATACAATTTTTATCTTAGTTGGAAAAAAAATTACCGGAATTTTAACTAGTTTTCACTGTACATCAAATTTACACAGTTAATATTTTTAAAAACCCCGTCAATTTAACGCATTTATATTTTAATACGTGGTTGATAGAAATGTTTGATAAATTTTAATATTTAAACTTTTCAGGAAAACAATTTCTTATTAATTTCTCGAAACAACGTTCTCATCGCTTCTAGAGGTCGTAAAATTAATTCCTTGGTCACGTGGTAACCCTCATAATGTATTGCGTCGATACATTATGTTCGTATGTGTAAGTAAATGTTGTGATTTTATATTGATTTAAATCTATTTAAATTTATAATTGATTTAAATCAATTTAAAATCTCTTCATTTCTTGATGTTTATGAAATAATGTTTTGTAAGTACACATGTAATTGGTATTACAACAAGAGCAAGTAATTAATTTTACGACTTGTAGAAGCCAAGAAAACTTTGTTTCAGGTAATAGATAATAACTTTTTTCTTGACATTTAAATTCAAAATACTATAAAACTTATAGGAAACATTCCCATCAACCACGTATTAAAATATACGTGATACTTTTACGGTTTTTTTATAACAGTGTAAATTTATTGTATAGTGAAATCTAGTTAAAATTCAAGTATTATTTTGTTCCCACTAGGATGGAAATTATTTAAACTTATACTAAATTTTAAAAGTATTGTACAATCTGTAAAATTGTACAAATTCAACAAGGAAAATAATGTTATGATTGGATTTTTCATAACTCTCTTAGTTTCTAAGAAAACGACCTTCAAACTCGGGTGCACATAATGTCTGCGCCGACAGTATGTCTGTCTGTCTTTGTGGTTTATGTATTATTTCACCATTCGTTCGATCGCCATGATACGTTTAGAGTCTATGTATTTTCACCATTAGTTCGATCGCCATGATACGTTTAGAGTCTATGTATTTCACCATTCGTTCGATCGCCATGATACGTTTAGAGTCTATGTATTTTCCTATGCAAGGTTTTGAGTAGAGTTATAACAATGTGCTCTCCATTCCACTGGTCTTTAAATTGTTAATAATAACATAAATGGTTTTTTATTTATTTAATCAAACATCAGCTGTTAAATAAAAACAAATTTAGTAAAAACTTTTTACAGGATATATAAAGCTAGCTGTAATATAATATTTAGTATTAGTAAAATAAAAATTACTATTTATATATTTATACCGTAGCAAAGCTTGGATAAACAACTTAATAACTTTTTATAAATAATAAAAACAATTAATAATAAATAACTTGCGCATCCTGTGTTATCTGTCAAATTTAAGTGAACTGAAAACAAGTTAACCGATTCACTGTAATAACAAAACAGTTTCGAAAGTAATTTTTCTACATTACATAAAACATTTCTTTTCATCGTTCATTTTCATTATTCACCACTAAGACACCGATCATCAATATATGGGCGAATACGGCAGGAGCGAATGAGTGTAGATGTAGTCATTGTTACTGACTAGACTGTTCTTCAGAGAGAGCTATTTCTTAATAGCCTAATAGCCAGGGCAATTAGGGGACTTGCAGCTTTACGTGGAATATGAACCATGTAGTATTTGGTCTGATTTTCAGACTACTGACAAGCCTTACTGACACTCAGTTCTCTTCCCTAGATCAACATCTGAACCTTGACTACCATACAACATGGACACTTCAGATTTCTTTAGTAGTGTTCACGACGATTGCAACCGTTGAGCGGACCGTATCGGTATTAAGAGGGCCGAGCATAGAGCCTATCGCCTATAATCTCTCAAGACTCATTTTTAAAAAGGCTGATTATTTTTAAAAAGTTTAATTTTAATTTCAATTACTTCTATTATAAGTATAATTTATTATATATTCCTCCATCTGATGTTTTTTATTTTTCATTTATTTATTTTTGTTGTTGTTATGTTTTTAAGCTTAGTTGGTAGTGAGGACTGTCTAGTAGTAACCTTGCCTTATAAAGTAAAAACTATTTTCATTTCTTATATAAAATAATATTTAACATTTTGTTTATTTATATACAGTTTTTTTAGATTTTTATATAAAACAGGTTTTATACAAAGTTATAAATAAATAAAAATTCTAATATTTAACAGTTTGTTTAATTTATCAACAGGCTTTATATAGATACAAGAAACCTGTTGATAAATGAAACAATATGTTAAATATAACAATTTTTATTTATTTATTCATGAATTAGTCTTTACTACATCATCAGGTTACATAAAATATACAGATGGCATTTTAAAAATTAATTAAAATGTATCAGCGATTACTTCCTGACCCACTAACCCCGAGTACAGATCATCGTGGACTAGGACACTAATTACTTGAATTAATTAATTAAAATTTAAAATGACCACTTAGTAAAAAATGCTTCTTTTAATTGTAAAAAATCTAATTTATTAAGGCTGTTTAGTTTTACTATGGTAAAATAAAAAACGTTCATGGATGTGTGCTTCCAGACATGTTGTTGTTTGATTTCGATTTTAATTAATAATCACGCTTGAAAATATGATTATTTGTCACAAACCACGAAGTAAATAAGGAATGAAATACATTTCAATAATCATAGATGTTACTGTAAAATTATCAGTGTTGATTTAATTTTAAATATGAATTTCAATTTGGCATTGAAATGTAAAGGTATATGGCAATAACTTTCCTAAACGTTTTAGCAAGTTATAGGAAGAATTTATGATAGGTAATAACTTAATTTATATCTATTTACTAGAGAATAATAATAATGGTGCAAGTGCAACCACTTGTGCCCTCGGCTCTCGACAAGCCGGTGGCCGAGCTGACTGGGTTCGTAACCAGCCTGGACAGAAAGTATTAATGTATCAGCAATGTTCAATTTGTATACGAGAAGTATGGAGGACTGAGTGGTTGATATGGACTTGAGGAATGAAAACGCATTCAAATCTCCGTATACGTTATTGGAGAGCAACGCAGCATCACAACCACAAGTCATTGGCCAAACGCTCGCAGAGAGACCAAATTACATGATAAGGTCTTCACTGATAGTATCAACCCAACAGAGAAAAAATAAACAAGTCACGCATTATTTTTTCAGTGCGAACGCATCAGTGGCCGTTTTATATATATATATATATATATATATATATATATATATATATATATATTATTACAACTATTTTACATCTTTATACAACTGAACTAATAATTACTACGTTTATCCTTGAGGATTGGGGGGGGGGGGAGGATAAGGTAGGGACAAGGAACTGGCCCTGGCAGTGCCAATGCATGACGTCCTGGAGACTACTCGACACACTAACTCGACACACATTTAGCGCACTATACATACGACCTCTGTTTATTTCTTCTCAGTGCTTGCGAGAGCCTTCGTCTCTCCAGTGGTGTTCCACCTACAGCGTCACAGTCTACAAGTTTGCTTTCCTAACAATAAAACAAGTCGATAATCTTTGTTTTACTATGGTTGACAAACATGTACGAGCATCTTAACAAAATCGTAAACATTTTTATTCTTGAGATAATTCCCAGAAAGAACCTGATGGATTCAAATGACGGTTAACTAGAGCTGAAAACTTTGAGGGTGGACTAATCTATATGAGCTATTTAAAACTATTTTATTAGCAGCCTAAAGTGAAAAGTGAATCATTGGAATACTGAAAAACGGACATAGTCTTTCTGAATTATTTAAAACTAATTTACTACCAACATAAAGAATAAAGTGAATTAGTATAATACTAATATTTGCCAAAACTACGTTATAATTTCCAGAATGTGAAGTAGAATCCATCAGGTTGTTTGTACGATTTAAGTTTCGTGTAAATAAAATTTAGTATGGAACAGTAAGGGTACTGTCTAGAGGGTGAAGGGGAAAGGAGATAATTTTCAAAACATGTGATATTTAAATTATAGTTTCCTGTTTATTAATAAATAGTTTTTTTAATTAGCATAATACGTGTTTGTATATATACAGTACAAGTAAACGTCACACAACACAAATATATTACAATATAAGCACAAAATGCGCAAATATATTACAATACAAGTACAAAATGCACAAATATTATGGTGATCGATTTCGGTGAACCACGCTCACCTTCTCCAGACCAGAGGGATTCACAAAAGAATACTTCTATTGTAATATATTTGTGCATTTTGTGCTTATATTGTAATAAATTTGTGTTTTGTGACGTTTACTTGTACTGTGTTTATTAATATAATCCATTTTAAATCGGTTTAAATCCGTTAATTATAGTTTATCATGCACATTATTGTCCTAGTTAATCTATTATTCGATTAATTATTGTCACTTATGCAGAGTAAATAAAAGGAGAAGAAGAATGTGTTAGTAAACTTACGATATAGCAAGAGCCTTGTTATAGGGAAACGCCCATGTCTTTTATTGGTCTTCAAGTATGTTACTTATTAATCACATAAAGTATCTGTCACTTTATAAAAACAAGGATAACGAGGTGCAGTCAATTATCGATGTTTTGTGGTCTTCTGGGGTCAAAACAAAGTGATCGCCATCTAACAATTAGTGGGGGAAATCGATCGGTCACAGCGTGCGACTCATTGTCCAGAGCATGGCCACGGAGATCCAAGGACGCTACGTAGCCCACGTCCATGCTTACACAATTACTTTAGACTTCTTGTGCAGCAGCGTAAAGAAACGTGAAGGAGATGATCAGCACACAGCTCCAACATAGACATTATGTATTTGATGTGTTGAAGAATTGTGATAATTGCGGTATTAAAATTATATACAATCAAAAGTTAATGTTGCGAGATAAGGAAAACAATTCAGTTCTTTTATTGATTAATTATCTAACGATGGTACCAAAACTATAAATAGGTCACTTAGAATAGGACCTTCTGAACGTACTGGTACGAGTTAGATGCACTGAGTGGTGGAAGTGAGACAGAGAACTACTCTTACCTTACTGAATAGTTCCGTTTAAAATTATCGCGTGCTGGCGGCGTATCCCGCCATTACGTCATTAGCAGCGGTGACCATTGGCTGGTTATATTAACACCAACGAATCAAGCTTAGAACTATCAAATTAAATCATTATTTATATTAGTATTCAAATAGCAATTAATGATACAAATAGCACAATGACTAATAATGTAAACAATAAATAGCAATTAAAGAAAATTGTACAGTTGATTACAGTTAATTATTTCAACTAAACACTTGCGGAAGTTGAACACTTGAAGGCGGAAGTCAGTCACGGCCGTGAAGTAAGGCAGCTCAGCGGTGCAATAATTCCCCTAGGCCTATATGATTTAAATACAATACGCAGGTCGCTTACTGTTTGCTCAATTTATATCTGCGGGACAAAATAAACAATTATCGGACATTATTTAAGAAAGACTTTATAAATTGCTAATATGTTTGGGTTTTTGGGTTTTGAAAATTATTTGGGTTTCTTATAGTTTCGGAATGTTCATTAAAATTACACTTATGCCTATATTAGTTTATTCACAGACATCAGTTCAACTTTGTAAGAAACGTAAAATGACACATTTATTAGTTTGTACACAGTGAAAATGTGTAAGAAAGTAAAATAACATTATATTAGTTTCTTTACACTTAAATTATGTACGAGAAATAAAATTACACATATAATAGTTTGTATTCCCAGTAAAATTGTATACGAAACGCACAGTGTCCCTTAGTCTTTATATTATTTGTTCAATAAAATTAGTACGAGACGTAAAATGACAAATTATATTAATTTTGTCTCTGCTATATTCCGGAGAAAAAATTATACCCACAATGGTTTTTTGACAGTTATATTGTACTCGAGACGTTGACGATGTGCGTTTTTCTTTAATCAACCTCCCACCCATCTAAACACTTACAGTGGTAATAGTTTACAGATAAATTGTGTAAGATACGTAAAAATACACTTATATTAGTTTATTCACAGTTTAATTGTGTTCAAGACGTGCATCAACACATATTAGTTGTTTACAGTTAAGTTGTGTACATGACGTGACACAACACTTATATTAGTTTGGTCACAATTAAGTTGTGTACATGACGCCACAAAAAAGTTCTATTAGTTTTTTTACAATTAAGTTGTGTACAATACGCGACACAACACTTATATAAGTTTGTCCGCAGTTAGGTTCAGGGCCGGTGACAGGGGGGGGTAGGGGGGGCTACAGCCCCGGGGCCCGGGCCCCCGGAGGGGGCCCGGTCCGGGGCCCTAGGTCTGGTTTAAAATACAAATCAGTGGTCTTTTTAACCGTGTGGTGGGTATTTCAAGTCTGCGAGGTGGCAGCATGCAGCGTTGGCAACACTGCACTAGCCGTCATCTCGCGGCCGGCGGCAGTGTATCTGTCTAGGGACTCCAGTCTAGCTTCTTTGTTTACTTACGTCTGTTGCACGCTGTCAATTTTCTGTGCGGTTTCGTGGATAGTTCTATTGTTCCGTTCATAGTTCGTTAATCGTCATGTGTGTTTCAATCAGAATTAGTTCAGTGATAAGTTAGAAGAGTGAGAGGAAAGTAGAAACAATGAGCTACAAACACAAATCTGGAGCGCAGAAGAGGAAAGAAAAGGACGATAGAGAGTTTAGAGAACGGGAAGCAAAGAAAGGCCAGTTGTCACTTGGACATTTTTTCAAAATACCCGATTCTGTTTCACTTTCACCTGATACTGAAGTAAGTGAAGTTGAGTTAGCAGTAAACACTAGTTCTAAGACTGATGCAATAATAAGTCCTACTCCTACCGACAAAGATATATTTGTTCCTAAAAATGAAAGTGCTGAGAGTGAGAGTGAGACTGAGAATTACAAGATTGAAACCACTGCTAATGCTACCAGAAGCAGTAGCACGTCTATCTTGGTCACAACTTCCCAGTCTCATGATGAAACGACCTCGTCGGCACCTTGCATACACTTTGATGTAGGGGACCCCAGTTTTGATGCAAGTATACATTTAAAATACAATCATTTTCCAATGCCAGAGCGATTTCCTGACGACATCACCGGTTCTTCAGTACCAACTTCAGTATTTAAAAAAAAACTCACTAATGGCGATTTAATTACACGGGACTGGCTAGTTTGGAGCCAAAGTAAAAAAGCCTTCTTCTGTTTGCCGTGTAAAGTTTTTAGCTCACTCCCTCACACGAAACGCTCATCTCTGGCACTTCCAGAAGGATTTTCAAGTAAAAAACGTTGGAAAAAATTGTTTGATAAGGTCCCTGAACACGAAAACAGTAGTAGTCACAAACACTGCTACATTCAATGGAAGTCAGAGGTGATAAAATCAAAAAAAGATAAAAATCTGACAGGCTTAATTTTGAATTCCATTCTACAAGAAAAGGAAAAGTGGCGTGACCTTTTAAAGCGATTACTTAATGTGACTTTGTTTCTAGCTGAAAGAGGACTTGCTTTTAGAGGCACTAATGAAAAAATAGGAGACCCATCTAATGGAAATTTTTTGGGCATCTTAGAACTGCTAGCAAATTATGATCCAGTGTTAAACGAGCATTTAAATAAAGTTCGTTTGTATCAAACTAAAGGGGAACGAATGCAAGTTCACTACCTGTCGCATGATATTCAGAATGAATTTATAGAATTATGTTCTTCCCAAGTTACAAAGGTAATTCTTGAAGAAAGAGAAAAAGCTAGGTATTATTCTGTAATTGTTGATGCAACACCTGATTCAGCCCACATTGAACAGACAGCATTTATTTTGAGATACGTGCATGAACAGTCAACAGCTGATACTATTTGCTTAAAAAACTATAGTAAGATTTCTCTACAGTATATTTGAAATTTGTTAATTAATTGATAAATTAGTGGATTTTTTTATGACTTTCAGTAACATTTAGGAATAATCTTCGAATATCAAAACAGGTTTTTATAAAATAATTTAAATTAACTAATAATAACTAAAATTTAATTGCTTAACCTAAAACTACCAATATTTACATTTGAAAACATTAAACATTTCCTGACTACCGTAAATAATTAGAAGACGTTGCACCATATATCTATTACCTCCATCATGTCTTTACCTTTTTGTCCTGTCTGCATGAAAGCTGTTTTAGACACAGAAGAGGGGATTTGCTGTGACAACGCCTGTAAAAGATGGTTTCACAGAGAATGCGTAAGGATATCAAAGAGCGAATACCGGCGCATATCTGGTGATAGCAAGATTAAGTGGATTTGTTCCAGAGTTGATTGCCTCGTTCCAACGGACCAGCCTCTGGACAAACTGTCCACACAAATGACATCTGTATTAACAAAATTGGATGCACTCCTAACCAAGGTAGATAAAATAGATGATTTAGCCAAAGACATAAACAAAATCCAAACTGAAGTTTCATCGATGAAGGCGGGTCTTTCAGCTATGGAGCCGAGGATAGCCACTACAGAAGACAAAGTTGTTCAACTTGATAATGATATTGCCACCATTAAAACAGAAGTCTTATTAATCACTGAAAAAATTAATACACTTGAGAATAACGCTAACACTTCCTTAGATGCAGCTGTCGCAGAAGTTAATGATCGAGCCAGCAGATTAAAAAATGTTCTTCTCCACAAAGTCCCTGAGAGTGAGAAGAGCAACCCAAGCGATATTAAAGAAGACGATAGAAAGAAGCTCACAACCATACTGGATGCTTTTCAATTAAAGTCTGATCAGGTGACCTTTTACAGGTTGGGGCAAAAATCAAGCCGCAATACTCGGCCACTAAAAGTAGTGTTTTGCTCCCAAAGTGAAGCGTCGTCACTCCTAAAGAAATTTTCACATGAAGCAGTTAAAGATGTCCATCCTACACTATCTGATGCCTCCATTTCCCAAGACCGCACTCCTAATGAACGGGCCGCCCTAGACTCTTTACGTCAAGAAATGGGTCGGAGAGCTGCTGCTGGTGAGTCGAATCTTACGATAAAGTACATTCATGGTGTCCCAAGAATCACAACAATTAAGCCAAAAAACTAAATAATGAGGGACATTCCAGCAGGCTTTCGGTTTATTATCGAAATGTCAATGGACTTCGAGGTAAGCTTCATGACCTGCGGTTGTCCCTCTCCTCTACTCTATACGATATTATTGCTCTCACTGAAACTAACTTATGCCACGATATCAATGACGCTGAACTTGGATTCCCTTCCTATAATATCTACCGAATGGATAGATCAACGGCAACAAGCAACAAGGTGAGCGACGGGGGCAATCTGCTGGCAGTCAAGGATAGTCTCAAATCACATCGTTTATTATCGTCTTATGATTCTATTGAGCACCTCTTTATTTCCTTGATTGCATCTCCAGGTAACAAAGCCTTCTTGGGAATGGCCTATATCCCTCCCGATACCACAATCACCAAATATAATGATTATTCGTCTGCGGTGGAAGAGGTCGTAACTACTCACTCTTTCTCCCATATCCTCCTGATGGGAGACTTAATCAACTCGATCTTGACTGGAATAGTCCGACACATATCTCTCCACGACCCTCGCCTTCTAGAATCCAATGTGACTTGGTCTGAACGCACAATCTGAACCAGTTTAACTCTATACGAAACTCTCGTGGAGTAATATTAGATGCTATCCTCTCATCAAAGACAAACACCATATTCATTCACACCCATTACAGTCTAAAAGTCATCTTAATTGTCAAACCATTCATCATGTTATGTGTATTTATTTATATTTTAATATTCGAATTTGCATGTTTGTTAGATATTATTTATGTTACATTTACAAAATATTTATCCTTGTTATCGCTTATATCACTTATACTATATCATAACAAATTGTTGAATATTTATTGTATATTTATTGCATATATTTATTTATATGTGCATATTAATTATTGATTATTCTCAATTGTATATTGTTATCCAACTAATTCTTTAAGCACTGGTAATTACCATATTTCATTAGCCTCTGTTTTCTATTTTTCTGTTCTCTATTTTCAGCCTAAGTTTTCTTGTGTACAATTTTGTTAAAAAGGCATATGCCGTTAATCATAATAAATAAATAAATAAATAAATAAATGAAACTGAAGAAGAAAGTGAACCCTACAAAGTGCAAGAACGACTTCTATGTTTTGCTGATTGCACAAAAAAGAGTGGTAAAGATATTGCTGAGCTTATCTTGAGTACTTTGAAACGCTATGAAATCCCTATAGAAGACTGTAAAGGCCAAGGGTACGACAATGGTAGTAATATGAAAGGTGCCTATAAAGGAGCTCAGGCTTTCATATTATCAGCCAACAGCGAAGCTGTTTACTCTGCGTGCACTTGTCACTCCTTAAACCTTTGTGGTGAACAAGCAGCGGAGTGCTGTCCAGCGGCTATAACTTTTTTTGGGGCTGTCCAAAAGTTGTACAACATTTTCAGTTCAAGCCCCCAGAGGTGGGATATTTTGAAAAATAAAATACCCGGATCTCTTCACTCCATGTCAAAAACACGATGGTCAGCAAGAGTGGATAGTGTAAGACCTGTTGCAGCTCATCTTCCTGGAATAGTAGAAGCACTTGAGGAAGTGATCAAACTAAATTTGACAGCAGAATGTCGTCGAGACGTAGAGGGACTGAAGAAATACTTCAAGAGCTTCAACTGCCTTCTTCTTGCATCGGTTTGGTACAAAATATTGAAACCCATTGACACAGTCAACAGAGTTTTACAGAACCGTGGTGAAACCTTAGATGTAGCGTCGAAGAATCTAAGTCAATTGATAGAAGATTTGAAAGTTTTGCGGAATGATGGTTGGGATAAAATCTTCAATGAAGTTTTGGTCGTTGCTGAAAACATAGGATGGCCACAGCAACTTGAGGAGGAAGAGAAAAGAAGGAGGAAACGAAAAAGGGCAGCTGACGCTGACGAGGACGACGAGGTGTGTGATGACAATATGGAACATAAACTTGATGCAAAGAAAACTTTTAACAACAAAGTTTTTAATGTCATTTTGGACAGTGTCATTGGGGACATGACAGTGCGTTTTAAGTCAGTCAGCGATTTGTGTAGTAACTTTTCTGTTTTGTGGTCATTCAAAGAAATGCCAGATGACCTGATCGAAACTAAATCTGCTGAACTAGTACAACGACACCAAAAGGATCTGGGAACCGATCTTCTTGAGGAACTGGTGAGTCTGAAGCAAATATATGAAGCAAACTTTGGTGGAAAAACACTTTTACCCTTTGAACTTCTCAAGAAAATTAAACTCTTCAATTTAGAATCTTTATTCCCAAATCTTACTGTTGCCTTGAGAATTTTTGCAACAATTCCAGCCACAGTCGCCAGTGCAGAACGTTCGTTTTCAGTATTAAACAGAATAAAAAACGTTCTACGCTCAACAATGTGCCAAAACAGGTTGTCAAGCCTAGGTGTTTTGGCGGTGGAAATGGACCTAGTAAAAAGAGCAAATGTAGATAGAATAATTGACGAATTTGCGTCAAGAAAAGCCAGAAGAGGAGTTTTGTTGTAATTTGTAATCATGGTTAGATTAAGATTAAAGACTTTAATTGACGAAAAGTGTTGTTTACTTTGTATATGGAAAAAAATCAATTAAACATAATTTATCTACGTGAATTATACGTAATAATTATGTATATGGATTAATAAAATCAATTTCTTCAATCAAAACATGTTGTATTTTTCTTTTTTAAATACCATTGTCTATTCAATTAATTCAACATTTACATATCTGTGATGTTTTAATTTAAATTTTCTATTATATAATTTTTTTTTTTTTTTAAAGGTTTCAATTAAAACCATTTTGTATTTCTTCAATGAGTGCCTAAATTTGTGGTTTACTTAAATATGAAACAGCCTGAAAAGATAATTTATGAATGAATAAGTGAAAACAGGTCTAGATTACACCAAAATGAGTTATTTTATCTGTAATTCAACATTGTTCTCAATCTCAGGGACTGGGGAGTATCCCTAGACCCCCGGTACCCCACACAAACAAAACGCCTTCATGCATACCATACCTAGGGGCCCGGATTAGGTCCAGCCCTGGGGCCCGCGATCGCTCTCGCCGGCCCTGGTTAGGTTGTGTACAGGACGTGAAACAACACTTATATCAGTTTGGTCACTTTACTAGGGTTTTCATAGTAAATTGTGTTAAACTTGAAGTATTATTATTACTAAATATTGACACTTAAACTATATTATATCTTTTAAAAATATTTATTGCAATAATTATAACTATCCAAATAATGATAATTTGGATAGTAAATATAAATTAAATAAACTTGCAATGACAATTCATAAACTCATTTTAACGAGCTCTTAAAATCTTTATTTTGTCTGTATTTTTATATTATACTCGTACTACAGTCAAAATAAATTTCATTTGACACAATGAGATTTAAGTCCATAATTTCGTTTCCTCTTGATCAACATGTTCACATATTATATGAAAGGTCAGTGTGGTAATCAGAGACCGTACAATAAGACAGGACGGCCGAGTACCATTGATTTATCGTACTTTCTAATGGCTCCGAGAGTTAATAATCTCTCAGGAACGCTCCATTAGAACCGTTTCTAGTTAATCTCGGTATTAGTATTAGGTAATGCTCAGATATCCCATTAGTTTGGAGACAATGTGTGGTGGGGGTGTGTGTGCGTACGCGTGTTTCCACGACAGTTGTCCGCTATTTTAAAAGCACTCCGAAGGACATTCCGAACCCGTGTCTGTTGATAAGTTATCAGGCTGGCTCCAGCGGCCGGTAGTGTGCTGAATTTGGACGGCGCCTCACCGTAATGCCTAGTTAGCCTTGACTCGTCACAGTCGGAAAGTTGACATTTTCAGATTTATTTTAGCCAAAATTGGTTTTGCGAAGAAGTTCTCAGGTTAAAGATGTTGATGGTGGGCTAGCACTAGTAGTACATATTCGAGGAGTGAGACATCTCTAGTTGTACATATTCGAGGAGTGGCCCATCACTAGTTGTACATAATCGAGGAGTGGCTCATCATTAGTTGTCCATATTCGAGGAGTGGCCCATCACTAGTTTTACATGTTCAATGGGTCACTACTAGTATTTGTTCGAGGAGTGGCCCATCACTAGTTGTACGTGTTCAAGGTGGGCCATCACTAGTAGTACATATTCGAGGAGTGAGACATCTCTAGATGTACATATTCGAGGAGTGGCCCATTACTAGTTGTACATATTCGAGGAGTGGCACATCATTAATTGTCTATATTTGAGGAGTGGCCCATCACTAGTTTTACATGTTCAATGGGTCACTACTTGTATTTGTTCGAGGAATGGGCCATCACTAGTTGTACATATTCGAAGAGTGGCCCATTACTAGTTGTACATATTCGAGGAGTGGCTCATCATTAATTGTCTATATTCGAGGAGTGGCCCATCACTAGTTTTACATGTTCAATGGTTCACTACTTGTATTCGTTCGAGGAGTGAGCTATCACTAGTTGTACATATTCGAGGAGTGAGCTATCACTAGTTGTAAATATTCGAGGAGTGGCCCATCATTAGTTGTCCATATTCGAAGAGTGGCCCATCATTGGCCCATCATTAGTTTTACATGTTCAATGGGTCACTACTTGTATTTGTTCGAGGAGTGAGCTATCACTAGTTGTACATATTCGAGGAGTGAGCTATCACTAGTTGTAAATATTCGAGGAGTGGCCCATCATTAGTTGTCCATATTCGAAGAGTGGCCCATCATTGGCCCATCATTAGTTTTACATGTTCAATGGGTCACTTTTTGTATTTGTTCGAGGAGTGAGCTATCACTAGTTGTACATATTCGAGGAGTGGCTCATCATTAGTTGTCCATATTCGAAGAGTGGCCCATCATTGGCCCATCATTAGTTTTACATGTTCAATGGGTCACTACTTGTATTTGTTCGAGGAGTGAGCTATCACTAGTTGTACATATTCGAGGAGTGAGCTATCACTAGTTGTAAATGTTCGAGGAGTGGCTCATCATTAGTTGTCCATATTCGAGGAGTGGCCCATCATTGGCCCATCATTAGTTTTACATGTTCAATGGGTCACTACTTTTATTGTTCGAGGAGTGGGCCTGTATCATTATATGCTGTTTATTTAGCTATGTGTAACTAGGTTTCAGACGGCAGCCAAATCCTCCAAGCCATCCCCAACCACAGTCACTGATACCACAAGCTGTCCCCAACCACAGTCACTTATTCCACAAGCTGTCCCCCAAACTTTTGGTGACGATACATACATTACCTGTAATTGGTCTTAGATTAGGCTAATTACGGACCATTGTCAGTTGGTAAAATTGCTCTGTTTAACTAGCTCATTATTGTTCTGTGCATTGCTAATTTATGTAACTTTGTTACGCCTACTTATTACTGCCGATACCGAGGCCGAAGACTGCTCACTACAACTACACATTTCCGAAATGACTTAATAAACTGGTTCAGTGCCTTTAGGCTTTGCCAATTTGACTATTACTTTAAAAACTGTTCCTTTTGAAACAATACTTTTTGTTATATTATTATAATTTTATTTTATAAAGTAATAATCGATATTTTCCAGTTAATATTTCTTTCAAAATATAATATTTTATACAACGCTAATAACAACGTGTTATTATAGTTTATAGTTTTACTGCTATACCTGAATAAGTGCTCCCCTAGTTTTTTAAATACACGATAAACTGTAACACTATCAAAAGTTTAAATTTAGAATTTAATAATTATCAAAGTTCCTAAATATACATCATAAAAAGCAAATTAAAAACAAACTCGAAAAAAATAATTTATATAAACTTGCAACAAAATTTTAAAATAAATTGAGACACACCATCCAACATTCAAAATGAGATTAATACGTGTTTTATATACATAACGTAATTAAAAAACAGATTTAAATATAAACTTAAAATTTCAAGTAAATAAACATAATATATCGTGAAACAAGATCGTTATTTGGAAAGCGTCACGAATATGCATACCAGTTGTACATGTTTGGGGAGTGGGCCATCACTAGTTGTACATGTTTGGGGAGTGTGCCATAACCTTGTACATATTTCGGGAGTGGGCCATCACCAGTTGTACATGTTCGGAAAGTGAGCCATCACTAGTTGTACATGTTCGAGGATTGGGTCATCACTAGTTGTACATGTTCGAGGAGTGGGCCATCACCAGTTGTAAATGTTCGGGTAGTGGGCCATCACTAGTTGTACATGTTTGGGGAGTGGGCCATCACCAGTTGTACATGTTTGGGGAGTGGGCCATCACCAGTTGAACATGTTTGGGGAGTGGGCCATCACTAGTTGTACATGTTTGGAGAGTGGGTCATGACTAGTTGTACATGTTCGGGTAGTGGGTCATCACCAGTTGTGCATGTTTGGGGAGTGGGCTATCACCAGTTGTACATGTTTGGGGAGTGGGCCATCACTAGTTGTACATGTTTCGGTAGTGGGCAATCACCAGTTGTAAATGTTTGGGGAGTGGGCCATCACCAGTTGTACATGTTTGGGGAGTGGGCCATCAATAGTTGTAGCCTACATGTTCGAAGAGTGGGCCATCGCCAGTTGTACATGTTCGGGGAGAGAGCCATCACTAGTTGTACATGTTCGGGGAGTGGGCCATCACTAGTTGTACATGTTCGGGGAGTGGGCCATCACCTGTTATACATGTTCGAGGAGTGTGGAGTGAGTCTGTTGTTAGAAGACAACTTCGATATTGTTAGATTTACAGTAATCTGTAAAACCACTGAACTTGTATGATTCGATGAATGCATGTCTTTATCGGCTCAACTGTTTACTTATTGATAATTTGTATAAATAGTTCAGAGGTCACCCAAGCTGACTAGCGGTCATCTCGCTCAGCAGTTACACTTACACACACACCAAGTAAGTATATTATAGTTACTTTACCTAGTACGTTACCGGTGAAAATTAGTATATTTCCTATGGGGCACACGTTTCTCACGGATTGTCACTACGTTTTACCTAGTACGTTATCGGTGAAAGTTGGTGTATTTCCTATGGGGCACACGTTTCTCACGGATTGTCACTACGTTTTACCTAGTACGTTACCGGTGAAAGTTAGTGTATTTCCTATGGGGCACACGTTTCTCACGGATTGACACTACGTTTTACCTAGTACGTTACCGGTGAAAGTTAGTGTATTTCCTATGGGGCACACGTTTCTCACGGATTGACACTACGTTTTACCTAGTACGTTATCGGTGAAAGTTAGTGTATTTCCTATGGGGCACACGTTTCTCACGGATTGACAATACGTTTTACCTAGTACGTTACCGGTGAAAGTTAGTGTATTTCCTATGGGACACACGTTTCTCACGGATTGACAATACGTTTTACCTAGTACGTTATCGGTGAAAGTTGGTGTATTTCCTATGGGGCACACGTTTCTCACGGATTGACACTACGTTTTACCTAGTACGTTATCGGTGAAAGTTAGTGTATTTCCTATGGGGCACACGTTTCTCACGGATTGACACTACGTTTTACCTAGTACGTTATCGGTGAAAGTTGGTGTATTTCCTATGGGGCACACGTTTCTCACGGATTGACAATACGTTTTACCTAGTACGTTATCGGTGAAAGTTGGTGTATTTCCTATGGGGCACACGTTTCTCACGGATTGACAATACGTTTTACCTAGTACGTTATCGGTGAAAGTTGGTGTATTTCCTATGGGGCACACGTTTCTCACGGATTGACAATACGTTTTACCTAGTACGTTATCGGTGAAAGTTGGTGTATTTCCTATGGGGCACACGTTTCTCACGGATTGACAATACGTTTTACCTAGTACGTTACCGGTGAAAGTTGGTGTATTTCCTATGGGACACACGTTTCTCACGGATTGACACTACGTTTTACCTAGTACGTTACCGGTGAATGTTAGTGTATTTCCTGTGGGGCACACGTTTCTCACGGACTAACACTACGTTTGAAGTCACAGCTCTTGTTTCCTATCCTTACTATTGAACCTTAAACTAAACCCAACCTCTCTGTTAATACCAACCTCTCTGTTAATACCAACCTCTCTGTTAATACCAACCTCTCTGTTAATAACAACCTCTCTGTTAATACCAACCTCTCTGTTAATACCAACCTCTCTGTTAATACCAACCTCTCTGTTAATACCAACCTCTCTGTTAATAACAACCTCTCTGTTAATACCAACCTCTCTGTTAATACCAACCTCTCTGTTAATACCAACCTCTCTGTTAATACCAACCTCTCTGTTAATACCAACCTCTCTGTTAATACCAACCTCTCTGTTAATACCAACCTCTCTGTTAATACCAACCTCTCTGTTAATACCAACCTCTCTGTTAATACCAACCTCTCTGTTAATACCAACAGTATTTCTTATTTAAACAAATTTAAGCTTGTTTTCGGTAAAAAATACACCAGTTTAATAGCTATTAATCATTTTAAATTTTAAACTTCGTAATTCCTTGGGGAAGTTAAATTATGTGTGCCCGAGTTTGAAGGTTGTTTACCAAGAAACTAAGAGGTCTATAAAACATCCAATCACACCATTGTTTAACTCGTTTAGTTATACGTTATGAAATATTCATTATTGATAATTTTTACATTTTACCATACGTTTTAATAATTTGTATTCTAGTTCGAACAAAAAAAGGCACAAGAATTTTGAGTAGTTTTTATCGAAAATCAAACTTACACTTTTATTACTCTAAAACCCATTAATGTATCACATTTATATTTTAATATCTGGTTGACAAGTTTTATAAATATCAGAATTTTAACTTTTCAAGAAAAAAGTTCTTAAACATTTCCTGAAACAACATTTTTTTGCTTATAGAGGTCGTAAAATTATTACTTACATTCTTACATATGAGACGCTGACTCAATTTTTTTGCGAATTTTAGGGCGAGTAGGAATGATTATATGACTGTAGGATGAGTATGTATGACCTGTGTAGTAGGGTTACTAACTGAGTTCGACTGTTCGTCAGGAAAGGCCATTTATTAATAGCCCCACAGCCAGGGCAACTAAGGGACCTACGGCTTTACGTGGAATCCGAACCTCGTAGTATTGGTCTGATTTTTAGCTAATTGACAAGCCTGATACTCAGTGCTCTCCTCAACACATCCAGGCAATGACTACCACCCAACATGGACACCCCAGACTTCTCTAGTAGTGTCCACGCCGATAGTAACCATTGAGCGGACCATGTATCGTAACAACTATACATTACACACGGATTAAAATTTGAAAGAGTAATTAATTTTTCTTTCTCTAGAACCCATGAAAACATTGTTTCAAGAATTTGATAATACATTTTTTTCTTGAAAAGTTAAAATTCTTAGATGTAAAAAACTTATATAAAACGTTCCTATCAAACACTATTTAAAATATAAATGCGATAATCTGGTTTCAGAGTAATAAAAGTTTAAGGTTTATACACAGTGAAAACTAGTTAAATTCCAGTAATTTTTGTTCCAACAAGGATAACAATTTCTGAAACTTTATGATAACATTTAGAAATGAATACATCATAACGTACAATTAAACGAGGATGACAATGATGTGATGGGACTTTTCGTAGTAATCGACCTTTAAGTTGGGTACACATAATTTCTGTGCCGACACTTGATTAATTTCTCGTCGGAAATGAAACACCAATTAGTTAGTAGTAGAAACACCAAGTAGTAGGGGCATGTGCACTACTACTAAAAAAGGTGCTACACCTACTAAAACATTTTTGTATCAAAGTAAACATTCTAGAAAATAGTATTCTATTAAAAACTAACCTCTTAAAACATTAATGAAATTTCAATCTTCTAACGCTAATAGTTTTTTATTTACAAAATGCCAAAGCAGAGGTTTGTTTCTAAAGTGCTCAAAATAAGTGTTCTTCTGTCTTCGAACCACAATACAAACTATTTAATACTAACAATAAAATGTTTAATTTATACGGAAAGACGCATAAAAGTAGGCTAAAAATTGGTGTATCATTTTTAGAAATTGAATAAATATTGGATTTACAGCAGAGGTTCAAACTCAAATAGGCTACATTTAATTTTGAAACCGACAGTAGTTGAGCTTTACTGTAGGTGAGGCCAAGTCCGCCTGAGAGGATAGACAGAAGTCAATTTTCATTCTGTTTCAAATCAGCGAGCACAGAATAGAAAGGGGGGGCTACGTCTATCTACCTAGCATTACCTACAGTGAAGCCAAATCCGACATCGAATGGTGGGCCAGACGCAAAATCTGCCGCTAAAAACGGTAGAATATTTTAATACGTGCTTTTCAAACAACCTGTGATTAGACACACTAAGAATCAACCTAAAATTTCCAAATTTGGAAAATAGAATGTAATTTAGTGCTTAACACTGATAGTAGTGTTAAATATTAAAAATATTTTAAATTTTATTTATAATAACATATAATATTTGAACAAATCTTTTAAATAATTATTTATGCCAGGAAAAAGTTAGTCTGCGAGGAACATTTAAATTTTTTTGTACGAAAAGTTTTGTCAGCGGCACAGTTTTAGCATAAGAGTAGTCACGTAACATACATTTTTTGAAAAAAATAAATAAATAAATAAAATCAAAACGATCAATCGAAAAGACAATAACTTGGGTTAAAAGAGGAAAGGAAATTCGACTTGGCGCGGCGGCTGGGACACGAAAGGCTACCACTGCATTCGGATTTATCTTATTCTTCTGTTTTATGGCACGATTCTTAAGTTTCATATTTATATCTGGTAAATATTACATATTATTTATTGTTTTATTTAAAAAAAACGTTGGTCCTATGTCACCGTAATACATGTTATAAATAATTATTTTTTCTGCTTCTAAGGCAAGTAACACTTTACTTTCAGGCCAAGGTAAAAAGGGAGTTTCAGATAATATACGACATAAAATTTTACTTGCTAATAGTTTAATGTGAAATCATAGGACTTATTTATGTTTGTTATTTTTTACATATATTTTATGTTTTTAATTAACCCTATACAGTTATAATGCGACAAAGAAAAACAACATAATTGTACTTGCTTTCAGTATAATGTTTATTAATTTGCTTATTAAAACATTGCAGTTACAAAATAAAAATAAGTTATTAAAACAAAAATATATATATAAGTTAAATAAAGTCAACACTTAGCAATCTTTTGTGATGTTTTTAGTAATTATTTATATACATAAAATATTAAGCAAACTAATGGATACAAATGTCAAACAAAAATATTTATTAGTATTCTAAGAAAGTTACCTATAAAAACTGTTTACCGTTAACATGATGGGTGGTAAACACTATTTTTTATGTTTACATATAAAATGTTATAATGAAACTGTAAATATATGAAATAGTAATTTCAAAGTGCAAAGGGTTTAATAATAATGTCATAAATATTTTTATAACCACTCTTATAGACTTGTACAATAAATATAAATAAATGCTCAGATATAAAATCGATGGCGTTCTTGTCTTAATTGAGCCAATTTAGTGTCTTTTATTACTCAATTAATTCTTTATAGTATAATGGTGTTTCTGTGCGTCTAGTTGACAATAGGTTTCAATTTTGTTTTCTTTTATAGCTCATTTTTGTACCATAAATATATATTTACATTAAGTTCCCCACAAAATATATATTTTACCATTTTTATTAATTCTTTGTTTAACATATGTACAGTCAAATATTCATTATGTTTTCAATTTTGGATACTGAAAATAAGTACTCTAGTAGTGGGCAAGTTATTGTATACATATATATGAGTACGAAGTTATTGTATACGAATATATGAGTACCAAGTTATTGTATACGTATATATGAGTATGAAGTTATTGTATACGTATATATGAGTACCAAGTTATTGTAAACGTATATATGAGTACCAAGTTATTGTATACGTATATATGAGTACCAAGTTATTTTATACGTATATATGAGTAAGAAGTTATTGTATACGTATATATGAGTATGAAGTTATTGTATACGTATATATGAGTACCAAGTTATTGTATACGTATATATGAGTAAGAAGTTATTGTATACGAATATATGAGTACCAAGTTATTGTAAACGTATATATGATTACGAAGTTATTGTATACGTATATATGAGTACGAAGTTATTGTATACGTATATATGAGTAAGAAGTTATTGTATACGTATATATAAGTACCAAGTTATTACATACGTTTTTTTGTAATTTTCGGGGGAACATGTACAGTATTTAAAAAAGGTTATATTTTAAGGTAGTTAAATTTTCTTGACTATAAAAAATTATTATAACTATGTAATATACTTGGTGGGTTTCAAAATTTATATTTTTCAAACGTTTTTAAAAGCCAGTTAACTCACACAAAAAATTATTGTAATGTAGAAGTATTGTATTTTATAAACAAAACATCATTTGTGAAAGGTAACTCCGTCAATTTTTCCTTTGTTGATACAACCAAACGCAACACAACTTTGCGGTATTTTATACACTGAAGATAGTCATGAGAAGAATGACAGGTGTCTCACGAAAGCAGACAGGGAGCAGGCACAATCACTGGGAATATGAAGACGCAGTGCAGTAGAGGAGTGCTCAGATGCTCGGGACTAGAGTGACTGTCGGCCGCCATCTTTTGGTGGTGAACACCGCAGATCACCTGGCTTCACTCTCCGTGCCAGGTGGCCTCTCTATTTTTATTCTGTGCCCGCTGTTTTAAACCTCAACAAAAATTCATTGTTCTTTTCAACAATGCATTTTTTTATGTTTACTCTAGGCATAAACATGATTTTAAATTCCTTAGAATTGATATTTCGTTTTCAAACTTTATATAGGTATGTATCAGTTGTCAAAGATAACAGAAGCTTTGTAAGTACAATAATGGTTTCATTGGTAAATTTTTAAATATTCATTTAAACTTTAATTTTTCATTTCAATTTTAAACATGACATAAAAACGTCAGATACCAAAATTTATATTTGTTTACCAGAAACGTGTTAAAACTGAGAAATTTTTATAACGATAACTAAATGAATTTAAATACAATTTATGACTCATACTTTGGACGCAATCTTAGGTTATTATGCGGCTAGCTTTGTTTCATGCAGTGATTTTATGTAGTTCTGTTATTGAAAGGTAACATTATTACAGCTTTATCGGTTGAAGTAGTTGAGTATAACGATACTGTTGTACCAAGCATTGATTATATTGTTTTCTTTTAATAATTTCGTTAAGAATTTATTAAAAAAGAACAAAACTACAACAGAAAAGTGTATGGAACACGATAATACAATTATGGTTTATAGTTATTTTATTTCACTACAGACTTGTTCAAATACATAGCCTACTTAAAATGAGGTATATAGCCTATTTCTTTTTTGATAATTGTATCTTAAAGTAACTAAAAAGTAGTAGTATTTTTATTTTTATTTTAAATTGTCAATCCTTATAATTATATAATACGTGAATCAGTATTTTGTCATCGCAACTCCTTCCTTATTTATTGACCAATTTAAACGGTTGAAGTGTCAAAAAATTTGCCTTCGTTCGTAGTAGTGCAGTAAGGCTTTAAACCGCCAATATTTTCACCCTGAGGGGCGTGGAAAGCCCTCAAAGTAAGTTTTTTTCGGCAATAAGAATAACATGGAGAGATTTATATGAATCGAGAAGTAACAGCTGTTCAAATGTAAATAATGGTGTTTGCAATATTCAGGAGGTTAGATCTTTCATAATGTTAATCCAGGGAAGGTTGTAAGCATAAGCATGGTTTTATTTACATTCGATAGTAGGGCTCCAGTCTATTGGACTTGAAGGTTTAAATCTTAATACAGTTATTGTATTTGTTTAATTAATTTTCAGCTATTAAGGGGTTAGGTGCACGGAAAATTTTAATTTTTATCGAAATATGTTTTTTTTCACCATTTTATAGCTTAAAATGTCCTCTTTCCAACGGTATATAACACTCATTATTTACTATTTTCTAAATGTGCGTAAAAATTAGTTTTCTAAAAGTGTCCTACTCGATTTTCTATTGAAATCATCTCTCTGAGTGCCACACATTGTGTATTCATTTATTACACTAATATCATCTTCATATAGTAATACTAGTGCATATAGTAATTGTAGTAACAAATTTGAAGAATATTAAGGGAAGGAACCATCATATGCACCAGGGTTTTATTAATGTAAGTTTTGTGTTGTTTTTATTAGTAAAACTGTATTTAATTTGGTTTATTGCGAAAGTTTTATTTTCCGAAAGTTGTGTTTTTTGACACATATGTTCCTTTTTATCAAAAACTACTAATGGTAACAAGATAACACTTTTTGTGGTTGTATATGTAACTTAGTTACATAAGCAGAATTAAAAAATAGTCAAAATTAACAAAGAATAACATTTAAAAAAAATTATAAATGAAAAGAATTTGAAAATATTTTATAGACTTTTTTAAAATTTTGTGAAAAATTTATAATTATTCCAAAGTTAGATTTTACACCCGTAGTTTATGTAACAAAGGCCAATGTATCAGGTAAAAAAACAGAAATGAAATATCTTTTCTACTTTCTGAGAAAAAGGTACATATGTTAACATTACGGAAGATAGGGCGCACCTACCCCCTTAAACAAAAACAAATGAACACGTTTGAAATAGGCCAAGTCATATCATTGAGCAAGTAGTGTGATTAGATACTGTAAATAAATGTAATATTGTGATTTTATGTTGTACAGGGAACCTTTTTTCACTATTTGGAGGGCTAGGCTTCAAACCTGTAACGGCTCCTAAGCCAAAAAGGCTTATTGTGCGCCTTCCTTTACAGAACTTCAAACCTCGTCCAATCCAAGGTCCTTAGAGAACCTTGAGATTGCCTTGATGAGGATTTTCTGTGCTACCCCTTGACCATGTTCTAAAACGCTGCCCAAGGTGAGAGTCCGCTTCCTAGCTAGGGCCGGGCAGTGGAAGAGGATATGCCGTCCAGACTCCTCCTCCTCCCCACATTTCCTACACAAGAGAATGGGGGTTGGGAACCCCATCTTGTTCACGTGTGCCCGAACCATCCAGTGTTCAGTTATAAAACTAACTACTCTTCGGAGTTCAGATCTTGCAAGAGAAAGTGCTTCAGTCGTGTTGGAGTATGACGGCTCCAACAGGACCTCCTTTGTTACTTGGAGTTGCCTCCCAGGGCTCCTGGAACTTGCCAGCGACCCATGTAGAGGCAACCCTCTTGGCGAGGCTGTAAGCAGCCCCGCATGTTGGCTCTGGGCCAACGAGACGTTCCTCAGTGCCTCTCTTGGCACAGTGGTTTGCCCTCTCGTTTCCCAATACCCCGGTGTAACCTGGTACCCATGACAGGATTACCCTATTGGAACGCACCAGCGTTTTAAGAACCCGTGACAGTCCCAAACTAGACTCGAGATGAAGTCGAACGACGCAAGTGACCTTAGTGCCGCTTGGCTGTCTGAATTCAGATAGATTGTTTTTCCCATAAGGCCCAAATTTAAGTTTGGCTGAGGACAGTAGGGTATGTACAAATATCTTAGCTCAGCGCTCGCCACTACAGTAGGGTGACATCACCGCGCCGTCATGACAGTAGAGGTCGAACACGGAGACGGTGGCCTCACTTCTGAGCGAAAATGTTCTTTTATGTTCTATGGCGTTTCTTCACTGACTGTGTTTTTATGGTTGAACTGTAATATAAAATTAGATAATTTGATATGTCAAGTTTATTAAACAATTAAGTTTTCTTCATAGAATTTGAATTTTTTGAAGAACTAAAGCATATATTCAAGTCTAATGATTCACAGGAGGATGATATATCTCGTGAGTCAATATATAAAAATCTATATCATCACTCCAGAGCTGTGTGATGGTGTTATAATAACATTTACTAACCGTTATGTATCTGAAGTGTTCCAAACTTTATTTTTATTGTTAATAAGGTCTTATTAATAGGGTATAAAGAACAATCATAATAATTGTGGAATGAACGTCTACTTATCATGACATAATCCTTAACCAAGTTCCTTTAACTTACATTTAACTGAATCTTGTAAACGTATGTGGGTAAGTTGGAGACCCATCAAACGTGTACTACTCTTTTGGGTGGGTGGTAGAGTTCAACAAAGTACGTCAGTGGGATAGTTGGAGCAGTTAACTATGCACCCTTGAAGGTAGGTGGTAGAGTTCAACAAAGTACGTCAGTGGGGGCGTTGGAGGACAGTTACCTATGTACCCTTGAAGGTAGGTGGTAGAGTTCAACAAAGTACGTCAGTGGGATGGTTGGAGGACAGTTACCTATGTACCCTTGAAGGTAGGTGGTAGAGTTCAACAAAGTACGTCAGTAGGATAGTTGGAGGACAGTTACCTATGTACCCTTGAAGGTAGGTGGTAGAGTTCAACAAAGTACGTCAGTGGGATGGTTGGAGGACAGTTACCTATGTACCCTTGAAGGTAGGTGGTAGAGTTCAACAAAGTACGTCAGTGGGATAGTTGGAGGACAGTTACCTATGTACCCTTGAAGGTAGGTGGTAGAGTTCAACAAAGTACGTCAGTGGGGGCGTTGGAGGACAGTTACCTATGTACCCTTGAAGGTAGGTGGTAGAGTTCAACAAAGTACGTCAGTAGGATAGTTGGAGGACAGTTACCTATGTACCCTTGAAGGTAGGTGGTAGAGTTCAACAAAGTACGTCAATGGGGGCGTTGGAGGACAGTTACCTATGTACCCTTGAAGGTAGGTGGTAGAGTTCAACAAAGTACGTCAGTAGGATAGTTGGAGGACAGTTACCTATGTACCCTTGAATGTAGGTGGTAGAGTTCAACAAAGTACGTCAGTGGGGCGTTGGAGGACAGTTACCTATGTACCCTTGAAGGTAGGTGGTAGAGTTCAACAAAGTACGTCAGTAGGATAGTTGGAGGACAGTTACCTATGTACTCTTGAAGGTAAGTGGTAGAGCTGAACAAAGTACGTCAGTGGGATAGTTGGAGGACAGTTACCTATGTACCCTTGAAGGTAAGTGGTAGAGCTCAACAAAGTACGTCAGTGGGATAGTTGGAGGACAGTTACCTATGTACCCTTGAAGGTAGGTGGTAGAGCTCAACAAAGTACGTCAGTGGGGGCGTTGGAGGACAGTTACCTATGTACCCTTGAAGGTAGGTGGTAGAGTTCAACAAAGTACGTCAGTGGGATGGTTGGAGCAGTTAACTATGCACCCTTGAAGGTAGGTGGTAGAGTTCAACAAAGTACGTCAGTGGGATGGTTGGAGCAGTTAACTATGCACCCTTGAAGGGTGGTGGTAGAGTTCAACAAAGTACGTCAGTGGGAGCGTTGGGTGACGTTTAATTATGCACGTTTTTTGGTAGAAGGTACAAATCAACGTTGAAGGCCAATGGGAATGTTGGAGGACGATTAATTATGCACGCTTTTGCGTATAAGGTAGAAATCAACGTTGAAGGCCAATGGGAATGTTGGAGGACGAGTAATTATGCACGCTTTTGGGTAGAAGGTAGAAATCAACTTTTAACGTAAGTAGAAACGTTGGGGGACGATTAATTATGAACGAGGGTTAGAGGACCGTTAGCTAAGCACGTTTGTGAGTAGAAAGTAGAGTTCAACAACGTAAGTCAGTAGGAGCGTTGAAGGACGATTAATTATGCACGTTCTTCAATAGAAGGTAGAGATCAACATTGTATGTCAGTGGGTGGGGAGTGTTAGATTACCATTAGTTATGCACGTTTGTGGGTACAAGGTAAATTTCAACGTCGTAAGTCTGTGGGAGGGTTGGAGGACTGTTAGCTATGAACGTTTGTGGGTAGATGTTAGAGCTCAACCAAGTATGTCAGTGGGATACCTAAACACCCAGCAACAAAATATCCGAACACTTCCAAATAAGATAACTAATACGTTAACATTCTTTTACTGTCAATTTACTAACGCTTACGGTAATTGTGTTTTGTATTCTCGTCATTAAAGGTCAAACTATCTTTTTTCCACACCCAACGTTTATATTTAATGCACAACTCAACTACGAAATTTGATTCATTTAATATTTTTCTCAATGTTTCTCTAAAAGTAAATTTTTTATTCCAAGAATATTTGTTGTTTGAGCTAATTCTCTGAAGCACGTCTGAAGGGTAGTAGGTTAGTACCACGTCAGTATTATCTTCCTGTGCTTCATGTTATACTCCGCTATTCTATGATTACATCAATTGTCAGTGAAGAAACTAACTGGTTTTAGTTATTTACATCAATAAAGGAATAGAGCTCACTTGCGTCTTTGCTTTCTTCTCTGTCTCAATTATTTATACCAGGCCTACTTTCAATTGCGTTCCATTGAAAGATTATAATTCATCCATTACTTTGGTAGAATTCTCTTCATGTAACAGTGTGGTATAAGATAATAAGATATATGCCGAACAAATTGGAATAGAAAAAGATGCGAATGATGAAGACCTAGCAGGCTAAAAAGTATATACTGTACATACTAGGGGACACCCCTGCACGCATTGCATGCCAATCCCGACGCTCGCTGCGCTCGATATACCTTAGCCTTCGGCCTCGGCATGTTAAATTCTGACTACAAATAATATTAGACTATCTGTATAACGTAAAATCACAATATTAAATTTATTTACAGTATCTCACTCACATTACTTGCTTTGCTACCTACTTATTAAAAATACCAAATGGTATTACTTAGCATATTTCGAAAGTGTCCATTTCATTTGCTTTTGTTTATCAGCTGAAGATAAAATTCATATTATAAATGCATCAATAGTATAATGTCAAACATTCAAAATAAAAATGTTTATTTACAAAACAGCTGTTATTAATTTACTAAAATCAACCCAAGGTTATCCTTATGGAATCTTTTAAGGGTGGTTTCTACCCCTTAGGAGTGCATTATCAAGATGAAAATACGTTGGCCTATTTAAGACCTAAAGAAACAGTGTACACAATTTCAGCTTTCTACCTACATGGGAAGTTGGATACTTAGTGATGAGCGAGTGAGTGAGTCACAGGGCTTAGCCTTTTATTACATAGATTATCGAACAAATACAATACCGTAACATCCTTTTAGATAACTATTATACCTTCGTATGTTCCACTCGATAACAATCCATTATAACTTATCCAGCTTAAAATCCATATTAACGTTTAATATGTGTTACGTTATTTTTAAACTTGAAAATCTAGGACATACCTTAAGACACTTTTAGATCTAAGATTAACTGATTACTTTTAATCCTGGTGATTACATTTAAAATACATAAAACTTTAAATCAGGTTAATTAATCCTTCATAATGCAGCTTACATATTTGTTCTTTCCAGGATATTACTTCAAAGGGAAGATGAACTTCCCGACCCAAATCAAACTTCATCTATTTGCTGGATTATACATTTTCCTGTGCTTCCACCTTTGCTACAGGCCATGTGATGCACATTGGGATGGGGCATACATGAGGAACGCGGATGACGGGTTCACCACCCGTTACAACTGGATGAGCGGTCTCAGAGACGACGTTCAGCTGAGTGAGCTGGCGATCCCTGGGACCCACAACTCCGCTGGATACCACAAATTGTCGTCCGCAGGGGAATTAGTAAAAGGGTTTTACCAGAGCATAACCAGTGACTGGACCAATAGGGAACCTATCAGTAGTTTAAACGAGCTTTCGGGTATCATAACCATTGATATACAGTCAACACAAGTTCTAAACTTAAGGCAACAACTTCAATATGGTGTAAGAGCTCTTGATATCAGTTTGATCTACGCCAAAAATAAATTCGGTCTAATTCACAAAAACCACAACACTTTTTTGAATGTTATGTTTGACGAGTTCTTGAATCAACTTGTAAACTTACTTGAAGACAATCCTTCCGAAACTATTTTGTTTACGTTAGCACTGAAGGAAGAAGTTGGAGAGAACAGCTTAACACCAAAGAACAAGTTGGAAGAGTACCTTCAAGATCCGCGAGTGTCCATACATTATCTGAAACCAAACAACTCACGCGTAACTTTGGGAGAAGCCCGAGGAAAATTCATCATTATATCAAAAGATGTAAACTTCAATGAATTCGGTTTGAATGGTAATCGGGAGGATGTTATCACGATGGATAGTAACTACCTGTCAACCAACTGGGACTTGTACTATAAGAAATGGATACCTGCCAAAAGACATCTGAAGTCAGCTCGGACTGGAGACTCAAACAAGTTTTACATAGATTACCTGTCAGGATACGGAGGATCGTTCCCATACTTCGTTGCCAGTGGACATTCTTCTCCATGGACTTCCGCACCAAGACTGTCTACCGGGCTGACCACCCCCGGTTGGTGGAGCAGCTACCCGGACTTCCCCAGAGTCACCTGCTTCATCGGTATCTGTACCATCGCCTTCGAAGGCACAAACGTGCTGGCGAGGGACCTGATTCACTCTTACAACAAGGAAATCGTCCAATCACAAAGAACTAGGTCTATAGGCATTGTGCTGGCGGACTTCCCAGGTGATGACTTGATTGCAAAGATAATTAATAACAATGCTTGTCTGATGAAATAATATTAAAAACTAGGAAACGGGCCGAAGTTCACTATTACATTTATTAATAGTATAAATGCAAATTAAATATGTACAAATTCATTATAAACAAAATATCTTTTTTACATTATTTTTCCCAGTTCTGTGTTAAATAAAAATACCCCATGGGAGAACTTAACTTTATGATATGCCGTACTTTGTGCTAAGTAGGAAAATTGTTGAATGTATTATGTGCTGAGAGCTTAGCTGTAGAGTTCCTTGGGGCAGTATTCTTGGACCCTTATTCTTTTATATTCATATCTATAATCTATATTTATAAAAGATATATATATATATATATATATCCAGTTAACATATATATATATATATATATATATATATATATATATATATATTTATAAAAGAGGATGTTTGTATATATGTATATATATATGTTTGAAGTTTATGCGCTGCCAAACCATCCAACCGATCGCCATGAAACTTTAGGATGTTGTCCAGTATACTCCCGAGATGGTTTCTGTGAAGTTTGATGCAGATCCGTCCACAGGGCCCCGCCCCACGGGCTCCTAAAGATCCCATGTTATTCAAATGGAGAATCTGAATTGTTTACAAAAAACATATGACTGTGTGGTTTAATGTAGTTTCACATGCCATAAGCGATTGAAGTTCTCACAACAACAGTACTGTATATGTTTTGATTTATTGTAGTTCTACATTTCACCTTGAGAGTGTAGCACACACTACTTTTACTTGATCAGGTGATCTGTATTTGGTGTTAACATTTTTTCCTAGGTAATTAAAACATGTGGTGAAGCGTGAAAAAAAAATAATTATTTGGTTTGCAGTTTAATTTTTATGACATGCCTCCTAAAAAGGTATTTTTTATTTATAGTTCACAGAATACTGCTTAAGAGTCCTGGTAAGGTCGTAGATCGATCTTCCTCACGAGGCGACATGCCAAGATCCAAAAATGGGACTGTAGCAGAGTGTCTTGGTGAGGCCGCAGGACAGGCATACCTCACGAGCGTAGCGAGTGACGACGGGGTTGGCACGCGAAGCGTGCAGGGGTGCCCCCTAGTATATATATATATATATATATATATATATATATATATATATATATATATATATATATGTTTGAAGTTTATGCGCTGCCAAACCATCCAACCGATCGCCATGAAACTTTAGGATGTTGTCCTGTATACTCCCGAGATGGTTTCTGTGAAGTTTGATGCAGATCCGTCCACCGGGTCCCGCCCCACGGGCTCCTAAAGATCCCATGTTATTCAAATGGAGAATCTGAATTGTTTACAAAAAACATATGACTGTGTGGTTTAATGTAGTTTCACATGCCATAAGCAGATTGAATTTCTCACAACAACAGTACTGTATATGTTTTGATTTATTGTAGGTCTACATTTCACCTTGAGAGTGTAGCACACACTACTTTTACTTGATCAGGTGATCTGTATTTGGTGTTAACCTTATTTCCTCGGTAATTAAAACATGTGGTGAAACGTGAAAATAAAAAATAAATAATTATTTGTTTTGCAGTTTACTTTTTATGACATGCCTCCTAAAAAATCTAATATTGGTAGAAGAAGCAAAAATGCTCGAATTATTTCAGCTATTAGGTTCTAAATCAAACTCAATATTATGACCGGCGAAGCGGGCGGGTACAGCTAGTATTATATAAAAATGAAATTGTGTCTGTGTGTGTCACTCAATCACGCATAAACTACTGGACCCATTCAGATGACATTTTGCACGGACATTCTTACGGTGTCTGGTTAACACATAGGCCTAACCTTATTTTGAAATTCCATCAGGATACCACCCCCAGAGTAGTAAGAAGTATCAATGCAACCCCTATGGTAATACCAATTTGACAATTGTTTATAATAGATTCATTAATTAGCTGTTGAAATAAACAAACAACTTAGTTCTGAAGCACGGTAACTAGAAAAGACGGTAGGTATCAGTAGAAAAGACGAGGTTGCGCAGTCTGCGACGTCACACGGGCGAAATCAGCTGATTTGTTTATTATATTTTAAATACGGGTAATTAAATCTACCAATTACATAGAAGCATTTAGCTAAATAGTAACAAGTTATTTATTAGTTATCTGCTGGAATTATATTTATATTTATGGAAAATTAAAACAGTATTTTTGTGTTTATTTTTGCCATGAAAACATTCAATGTTTATTTCAATTAACAGAACTATATTAGTTGTGTTTCTGTGTTTCTATATTTTTTGTGTTTCTGGTTTTCTATATTTATTTTATAAATAACCTTGGTCAAGCTATTATTATTCTTCCTTCAAGTTTTGTAGGATCTCCAAGGTATTTAAGAGAAAGGCCACAAGACGCTTTAAACTACGTTAAGCACTACGGTCGCCCGTATTTATTAATAACTTTAACCTGTGGACTGAAATCTGGTTAACATTTGGTTAAGTATAACCTGTTTCCTTAACCAAATGGACTGAAATACTGGAATCCTTGCTCCCTGGGCAGAAAGCAATAGACAGGCATGACGTTGTTTAGCGTGTGTTTCATCAAAAAATTAAAATTTTTCTAGCAGTCATAAATAAAGGGGCAGTCTTTGGCCATATCAGGTGTTTTATTTACTCTGTAGAGTGGCGGAAACGTGGATTATCGCACATTCATTTCCCGTTGACGTCCAAATAAGATTGACAGTGTTATTAGTTCTGAAATTTCAGAACGTTCCTCTGATCCTGTTCTTCATGATTATGTACTTAAACACATGGTTCACGGACCTTGTGGAGCTTAGTACCAAAGGTCTCCATGCATGAAAGATGGCAAATGCACTAAAAAATGCCCAAGGGCTTTGATCGAAACACTCAAACAAATGACAACGGTAACCGTTGTTATCACATGTACTGTAGACGTACACCAGATAATGGAGGAGCCACATTAAACTGCAGGAGATAGACAACCACTGGACTGTCCCATTTTGATTAAGATATTCAATGCGCACATCAATGTTGAATACTGCAGCTCAGTTAAGGACATAAAGTACGTATACAAATATATCCAGAAGAGAAGTGGCCAAGCTGCATTCAACTTTGTGAGAGGCGCACAACCAAACAATCTAAGGGATGAGGTGACTATTTATCAATCAGGACGTTACTTAAGTAGCAATGAGGCTGCTTGGCGCATTTTCGCCATCCCGGTACATGATAGGAAACCAACAGTCTCATCTCTCAGTGCACTTAGAAAATGGTCAGCGTGTATACTTCAACGAGAACAACATCAATGAAAGATTGCAAAATCCGCCACCTACCACGTTGACTGCATTCTTTGATTTATATCGAAATGACGATATTGCAAAAACACTTTTGTATAATAGGTTCCACACTATTTCACTTTCAACACATCTAGGAAAGAATTTAAGCGCCACATTCAAGGAACACCTAAATTTGAATAACTTGCCCACATAACCTAGAAGTGCTCTGGAAGACTATTCTACCACTACTCATTTGACAACCACTGGTTAATTCTCAACCTTAGGTTCACAGTCAGTTGATGACCCTCCCTGATTCCACATATTGAGTATCTTGGTCGATTTAATAAACTATATTTATACCAGCATATATAAACTGGAGCATATGGTAATCTATGATTGTAAATGTCATAGTTTTTCATTAACCTTTGTGGAGCGTGGGGCTGTAACCCTTCACTATGTGCCGTTGTTGCATTCAGATGTGACAGTAACAAACATGTAAATAAGCCTTCTCATAATCTAATCGACCGTTTCATATTTGCCGATCAATATAAATAGGATTGAAAGATGTACGAAAATAAAGAACATGTTTATTTATTTTAATACGACAAAGCAATTATATCTTTTGATACCACATGTTACAATGTTCTTGCGTGCCTTCTACCTGGAGTTCCAGGAAGCCTGGAGAGTCAACTGGAGCTGGAAGCTCTGTCATTACTGCCACGATATCTTTGGTCTAGACCACCTCCATTTCTCCAGCTGGACACGCGGTTACTGTCAACATGGTTCTGGTGAACGAGTACGACCCCGTTCCTCTCCAGTGATCCAGGAACTTCCGGTCAGTACAACTTTAGAATTAAATCTAGTTATTTTCAAAGTGTCATATTTTATTTGTTATTAGCTTTTCCACCAATGCTACGCCACGACTTCAATATGTTAAAAAAGTACACCATAATTATTCACAGACTTGAATAAGTAAGGCGGGCCATTACTCTGAAGGTTTGTGGTCCATTCAGGAAATGAACCTAAGAACTCTGAAGGGAGTGGTAAAACATTTTAAGCGCCTTTTTTTTATTTCTCTAAGGTTGGGCATTGAAGGAGAGGTTATCACTCAAAATGTTTTTGCCTCAAAACTCAGAATACATTCTTATTCTGTGACTGTGGTTTTTGCAGCTGCCGTGGTAAAACTTCCTGTTTAATGTGTGTTGACTTCAGGCATATAGTAGACTATACAGGGTGGGAAAAAAATATGGAAACGCTTTCACAACTTTTGTATGACTTCACTTGTAAAAGTGAAATCTTGATGATCATGGTTACAAAGAACATACGTTTTGACGCCATTAGCGACATTTAATCTTTTCAGGGGAACGGCCAACGAGGAGTTGAACAAAAATCTTCAACGTAAGCTTAGGTCGAGTTTGGTATCAAATGAAAGGTCTATTCAAGAGAAATTAATTGCCACAAACCGGACTTCGAGAGGTTTATCCTTTCCATACTAGCGGTAATTTGAATTTCAAAGTAACTAAATTTGAAAATGTTACTTCTCCGCTATTTAACGGTTTTAAGTAAATTATCCTGATAAAAATGTATACTTTATTGAACACATTAACTAAAAAAAGTTAAATTATCAAATTATCTAAGGAAAAAAATAAAGTTGTTGTGAAAGCGTTTCCATATTTTTTCCACCCTCTATACCTAAAATCAAGAAGCTGCTGGATTTCTGAAGTGAATGAATATAATAAATTTCGTTTTAACTACACAGCAAGGTGTTTTTAAGGGTACGTATTGATTGGAGGTTTAGAATCGTTTGTTTACATTTTACAGGGTAGCACCAATTTGACTGTCTCGCGATTGTCGAAAGAGAATAATTGGGACAATAATCCACTAGTAGCAATCTCTTTTAAGAACCACGAATCCTATCCCTGCATTAGAAAATAGCCCCATATAGTTTACTGCATATTATTTGAAGGCAATCTAAAGTTCATTTATTCAAACTCCTGACTAGACTTCAGAGCGCTCCTACAGCTAGTGCTGGAACTACGAGGAAGTTCAAATTGCTATGACCAATGACATGACAATATTTTCCATCTATAACCATAGTAACGCCTTGCTTGGCTGATCAGTTGTCTATCTGCACTTTCCTGATTCCTTCTTGTTTGAATATATAAATTTGTGTGCAAGTAAATATTTTACGGTCGCAGATTTTCAAATTTTTTGTATGGTACAATACTGGTTTTTTTCTTTTGTTTATATTGTGAATAACTGTAAACACAAAGGTGCTTTAAAAAATTTTAGTGTTTTATAAATTACTAAGCAGTATGCTCATTTGGCAACAGCGCACGTCAGGGCTTTCACCGCGCCAGTAAGCGCGCTCGCGTCAAGTAAAACCATATTCATACTTTTTCAATCCATCATACTAAATAAACAATATCTATTTGTATGACCTAAAGATAGGCCTTACAATCATAAAAAAACACTATGCTGCGAATTGTGAAACGTAATGTATTAGATTCATTAGCCTCAGAAATCAAGCAGCATAATATACTACCCCATTAAAGACTCCTTATAAGTACAATCATTACATGCTCTTCGTCTTCTTTTTCAAACATCTCTGTATTACATATGGGCTTACTAAGATGCGGATCCTATATCTTACAATATTTTCTACTCTGCATGAGATATTTTCCTTGCGTAATAATGGCGAAGGTATTCCTGTTCATCCTTACTCATGCATGCCATCACATGTTGTATACACACTACCTTCACGGTTATGACATGTAATAATGGCGAAGGTATTCCTGTTCATCCTTACTCATGCATGCCATCACATGTTGTATACACACTACCTTCACGGTTATGACGTGTAATAATGGCGAAAGTATTCCTGTTCATCCTTACTCATGCATGCCATCACATGTTGTATACACACTACCTTCACGGTTATGACGTGTAATAATGGCGAAGGTATTCCTGTTCATCCTTACTCATGCATGCCATCACATGTTGTATACACACTACTTTTACGGTTATGACGTGTAATGATGGTGAAGGTATTCCTGTTCATCCTTACTCATGCATGCCATCACATGTTGTATACACACCACCTTCACGGTTATGACGTGTAATAAGGGCGAAGGTATTCCTGTTCATCCTTACTCATGCATGCCATCACATGTTGTATACACACTACCTTCACGGTTATGACGTGTAATAATGGTGAAGGTATTCCTGTTCATCCTTACTCATGCATGCCATCACATGTTGTATACACACTACCTTCACGGTTATGACGTGTAATAATGGCGAAGGTATTCCTGTTCATCCTTACTCATGAATGCCATCACATGTTGTATACACACTACCTTCACGGTTATGACGTGTAATAATAGTGAAGGTATTCCTGTTCATCCTTACTCATGCATGCCATCACATGTTGTATACACACTACCTTCACGGTTATAACGTGTAATAATGGTGAAGGTATTCCTGTTCATCCTTACTCATGCATGCCATCACATGTTGTATACACACTACCTTCACGGTTATGACGTGTAATAATAGTGAAGGTATTCCTGTTCTTCCTTACTCATGCATGCCATCACATGTTGTATACACACCACCTTCACGGTTATAACGTGTAATAATGGTGAAGGTATTCCTGTTCATCCTTACTCATGAATGCCATCACATGTTGTATACACACTACCTTCACGGTTATGACGTGTAATAATGGTGAAGGTATTCCTGTTCATCCTTACTCATGCATGCCATCACATGTTGTATACACACTACCTTCACGGTTATGACGTGTAATAATGGCGAAGGTATTCCTGTTCATCCTTACTCATGCATGCCATCACATGTTGTATACACACTACCTTCACGGTTATGACGTGTAATAATGGTGAAGGTATTCCTGTTCATCCTTACTCATGCATGCCATCACATGTTGTATACACACCACCTTCACGGTTATGACGTGTAATAATGGCGAAGGTATTCCTGTTCATCCTTACTCATGCATGCCATCACATGTTGTATACACACCACCTTCACGGTTATAACGTATAATAATGGCGAAGGTATTCCTGTTCATCCTTACTCATGCATGCCATCACATGTTGTATACACACCACCTTCACGGTTATGACGTGTAATAATGGCGAAGGTATTCCTGTTCATCCTTACTCATGCATGCCATCACATGTTCTATACACACTACCTTCACGGTTATGACGTGTAATAATGGCGAAGGTATTCCTGTTCATCCTTACTCATGCATGCCATCACACGTTGTATACACACCACCTTCACGGTTATAACGTGCAATAATGGCGAAGGTATTCCTGTTCATCCTTACTCATGCATGCCATCACATGTGTTATACACACCACCTTCACGGTTATAACGTGCAATAATGTCGAAGGTATTCCTGTTCATCCTTACTCATGCATGCCATCACATGTTGTATACACACTACCTTCACGGTTATAACGTATAATAATGGCGAAGGTATTCCTGTTCATCCTTACTCATGCATGCCATCACATGTGTTATACACACCACCTTCACGGTTATAACGTGTAATAATGGCGAAGGTATTCCTGTTCATCCTTACTCATGCATGCCATCACATGTTGTATACACACCACCTTCACGGTTATGACGTGTAATAATGGCGAAGGTATTCCTGTTCATCCTTACTCATGCATGCCATCACATGTTGTATACACACCACCTTCACGGTTATGACGTGTAATAATGGCGAAGGTATTCCTGTTCATCCTTACTCATGCATGCCATCACATGTTGTATACACACCACCTTCACGGTTATGACGTGTAATAAGGGCGAAGGTATTCCTGTTCATCCTTACTCATGCATGCCATCACATGTTGTATACACACCACCTTCACGGTTATAACGTATAATAATGGCGAAGGTATTCCTGTTCATCCTTACTCATGCATGCCATCACATGTTGTATACACACCACCTTCACAGTTATGACGTGTAATGAAGGCGAAGGTATTCCTGTTCATCCTTACTCATGCATGCCATCACATGTTGTATACACACCACCTTCACAGTTATGACGTGTAATGAAGGCGAAGGTATTCCTGTTCATCCTTACTCATGCATGCCATCACATGTTGTATACACACCACCTTCACAGTTATGACGTGTAATGAAGGCGAAGGTATTCCTGTTCATCCTTACTCATGCATGCCATCACATGTTGTTTACACACCACCTTCACGGTTATGACGTGTAATAATGGCGAAGGTATTCCTGTTCATCCTTACTCATGCATGCCATCACATGTTGTATACACACCACATTCACGGTTATGATGTGTAATAAAGGCGAAGGTATACCTGTTCATCCTTACTTATGCATGCCATCACATGTATGAGATACCTCCTCAAACCTCCAGACTAAATTAAGTAATTCCGGTCTCACTCCTCGGAAATGCCATATTACAAAAAGAACAATAAATAAACAACACATTTTTTTACTTCATCAAAATTCACAAATTGCTACTAATAAAATAGATGAGCTCTCATTGTTATGTGAAGAGCTAAATCCCGATGTATTGTTAATAACTGAGCACGGCTTTAGCATCAACAATATAAACCATTTTAAAATTCAAAATTATAATTTAGCAAATTTCTATTGCAGAGACATCCATCGTGGTGGTGGAACTGCAATACACGTAAAAAAAGAACTTAAATTCATTCCAGTGGTAGTCGGAGAATCTATAGAAAGAGACATTGAAATTACTGGTATAAAAATACAGAACAACAGATTTCAATTTACAATAATTGGGATATATAGATCTCCAAATGGAAATATAGACACCTTTTTACAAAAATTCGAAAATTGTCTCAGATATTTATCAAAAAGAAATTCAAAATTCATATTTATGGGGGATTTTAACATTGACGCTCTCGATGTTAATAATCCCACTTCTAAACGTATGGCCGACCTTTTACAGTCTTTCGGACTGAAATGGTCTATTACCTCTCCCACGAGAGTTACGGCCATTTCACAAACGGCTATAGACAACATTATAACAAACGTGCATGAAGTAGATGTCAGTGTGGTCAACACAGCTATCTCAGACCATTACGGTCAACAGGCCATTATCAGTGATTGTTATCTGGCACGAGATCCCGTAACTAAACGAACATTTAGAGACACTAATCCCAAAAACCTAGCTCATTTAGACGTTTCACTAAAAAGAGAGAGTTGGAATTGTATCAATGTTATTGATCCTATTACGTTACAATTTCAAAATTTTGAAAATTGCTTGAATTTTCATTTTGATGTAAATTGCCCAGTAAAGACACTGAAACCAGCACTAAAGAAAACGGGATGCAAATGGATCACAAAAGGTATCCTAACATCAAGGGAAAAGATTTAATTTCTCACCAAAATATCTAAATACACTACAAATTTGAATTTCAAAATTTTTTTCCAAAATTATAAGAAAATTTACAAAAAAGTCATTAGAGCGGCTAAAGCTTATGATGTAAATAAATCAATAGCCACATCGAAAAATGTAGCAAAAACTGCCTGGGCTATCATAAACAATAGTGTTGCACAAAAAAACAAACCAATTCAACTTCAAATTAGCGGAGAACAAGTCTGTGATGAGCGCAGGATTGCGGAGGAATTTAACGCCTTCTTCGCATCAGTAGGTACTGATCTAGGACTTCGTCCACGGAGAGTCCAGAATCCTCGCTTATCAAGACTGAGTCCATTAGCTTCTTTGGCATTGGCTCCAGTCACGGAACATGAGATTGAGAAGGTTATCAATGAGCTTGCACCCAAGAAGTCGAATGACGTGAATTACGTATCGACATGGCTTTTAAAAAAATGCTCCCACCATATTCTAACGCCCTTGGAACATTTGATTAACCTTTCCTTCTCATCAGGCGTTTTTCCTTCGTCTTTGAAAACTGCTAAAGTGACACCAATCTTTAAGAAAGGTGATTCTTCCAGCATTAAAAATTACCGACCAGTTTCAATTCTACCAATCATTAGTAAAATTTTTGAGAAGCTTTTCCTGTCCCGAATGCTTGGTTTCTTAGAAAAACATAGTCTTCTCTCGAAAGACCAATTTGGTTTTAGAAAAGGTCTGTCAACAACTGACGCAGTCATACGATTAGTAGAAACGATTGTAGAAGGGCTGGAGAGTCAGAAAGCTACAATTAGTGTGTTTTTGGATCTCTCCAAGGCTTTTGACTGTGTTGACCACGACATTTTGCTTCAGAAACTACACACCTATGGGATCCGAGGAGTACCGCTTCAGTGGCTAGAATCCTATCTAACAAAAAGAACACAAATGGTTCAAATTTCCGAAGTACGATCTGGATATAGATGTCTAAGGTATGGAGTCCCACAGGGATCGATACTTAGCCCTCTCTTATTCCTGATATACGTCAACGACATTGGTTCATCACTTCTGCATGGGTCACTCGTGCAGTATGCTGATGACACGACTCTCTGCTTTAAAGAAATTACAAATCAGGAGCTTGAAATCCATGCATACATGGAACTGAACAACTGCATTCAAACATTTCAAGAACTAAACCTTAACACTAATTCAACTAAGTCCAATTTCATGAAGTTCTGTTTACGGAAGTCAGATTCCGAAGGAAATTTGACAGTGGCAATAGATGAAAATGAAATTGAGGAGTTAAATTCAACTAAATTCCTTGGAATATACCTAGATCGGGGTTTGACTTGGAATATACATGTTGACAGTCTTTGCAAAAAGCTTTCATCAAGCATTTATGTTTTGAGAAACTTAGCAAAATTTTGCCCTAACCATATAATGACGACAGCTTATCATGGTTTAGTTTACAGTCATCTCTCATATGGTCTGGCTTTGTGGGGAGGCTGCTCTGCCACAAACCTGACCAGAATATTTAGAATTCAAAAAATGGCAGTTCGAATAATTAGCAAATTACATTATAGAGAGTCGTGTAGGCCAGTATTTAAACGGTTAAACCTGCTGACGTTGCCTTGCCTCTATATTTTAGAGACAGCAACATATTGTATGTTTAAAACTGCACTGACAAGAGGCAGAGATATTCACAATCATCATACTAGAAGCAGGGATATATACAGAATTGGAAATCACAGGACGGTAGTCTACGAACACCTACCCTCACAGATTGGTGTTCGTATAATTAACAGACTCCCAGAATGTATTAAAAATGCTACAACGCCCAAGGCGTTTAAGAACCGTCTCAAGAAATGTTTGGCCAAACTGGCATTTTATAGTGTAGACGAGTTTTTTTCATATAATTGGGAAGCCACTGAATTTTAAAATTGATACTGGAGGACATTTTGGAGGTATAATTGGCGAATGAATGGGAATTTGGGTGCGTGAAAAAAAATGTATGTTTGAAAGTGTTATTGTGATTGAATGGATGGCAAATTTTATTTTATTTATTAATGACTATTGCGATACAATTTTGTCAATTGTTAACAAGATGCAATAAAAAATATATTATTATTATTATTATGTTGTATACACACCACCTTCACAGTTATGACGTGTAATAAGGGCGAAGGTATTCCTGTTCATCCTTACTCATGCATGCCATCACATGTTGTATACACACTACCTTCACGGTTATGACGTGTAATAATGGCGAAGGTATTCCTGTTCATCCTTACTCATGCATGCCATCACATGTTGTATACACACTACTTTCACGGTTATGACGTGTAATAATGGTGAAGGTATTCCTGTTCATCCTTACTTATGCATGCCATCACATGTTGTATACACACCACCTTCACGGTTATGACGTGTAATAAGGGCGAAGGTATTCCTGTTCATCCTTACTCATGCATGCCATCACATATTGTATACACACTACCTTCACGGTTATGACGTGTAATAATGGATGGATCCAATAAAATAAACGACGTGTTTGTGTACGGGAACCAAACTGGAGGATTGGAATAACAGTTGTTTACTGCAATATTGACGATGTAAATAATCTAACCGATTTTCTGTTCTTTAGGTGAGTCCTTATTAATGAAACTCATTCTGGTTTTATTTTAATCAATTGTACTCTTTAATTAATTTATTTTGATATAATTTTTTCATTAAACTGTTTTCTATTTTTTCTACTACCAGCTATTGCCTATGTACTTAGCTTTAATTCAGTACACTGTAGTTGTTGTTAATATAAATAGTTTTTCTAATTTATGTATTTAATAGCTTTTGAAATGTGTAATTACGTTAAGGACGCCATCATATTGAGCTTAATTGCTCAAACAATGCTTTACGATTGGATAATTATTTAACGTAATGTGAGTTATAATGTAATAGTATAATGTATACCGTCTGTACAGACAAGGTGTAATAGAACTGGGACGATCTGACAGCTTATCGGTTTACAGTCATGACATAGTCCTAGTGATAGGTTTGGTGTAACGGGCACATTGTGAATTGCAAAAGATATGTGATATAATGCATATTTTAGAATCAGATAGAGATATGTTGTAATATGAGACTGAAGAAAATCGGACAGACAATGTGAAATTTAAAAAGTAGATATCTCAGGCTGGTAGAAGTTGCAATTTGATTATTCACTATCATTATTATTATTTTTTTTTTTTTATTTAAAAAATGTTATTTAATACCAAACATGACAAGCTCAGTTTTAAACAAATAAATGTTATAAAACTTACTTTTTTTTTTATTTAAAAAATGTTATTTAATACCAAACATGACAAGCTCAGTTTTAAACAAATAAATGTTATAAAACTTACTAAATTAAGGCACAGATTATTTTAAATATAACAAAATAAAGGTTGGTTGCTTATTTTTAATTAATACAAAATTTATGAATACACAGTTGCAATCGGTTGATTCTTAGTTAAAAAAATCGATCGTAAGCTATTGTCACAACTTAAAATAGGGAAAACCCAAAGTCCTATATTCTCCCATCTCAAATCAAAATGAACTCGGAAAATTAAATTTGTTGAACATATCCAAGCATAAACTATTTTTTATGTCTACCGTTTTGAACTTACCGAGCAAGCGTGACTAAATTAACCGTTCGGGCACAGACAGAGGTAAAGAGAAAAGCGATCGCAAATCTCCCGGCAGCAGTTGGTTGAGAATCTTGGCTGTAATTGGATTTATTACCTAGATGTAAACAGCCGCCCACCGAACGGTGGGACTCATTAATGAGGGATGATTTGTATGGGAAACGAGCCAAATTAGTACGCACGTCTTTTGGCATGGTCTAGTTTCTACAGACAACACCTAAGTAATTATTTTCGCTTTCTTTCTTAATTTCTCCTTGATTTCATTTCACATAAACACAACTAGTAGAAGCACATCAGACCGTTGATTAGACTATGGACTATGGGATGTTCTTGGACGTGACCAGCCAGTGTAAAATAATGTAACACTTAATTTAGAAAATGAAGTAAATTCAAAAAAGGATGAAAATTACAAAATTAACTAAAAATAGTTAATAACACCATTTTAAATGTTTGAACTATACATAAAGTATTTTATATTCTTGATGGAATGTGTTTCGTTTGATGAAAGAGCACGTTTTTTAATTGTTCCACAAATTTTAATTAAAAAATCTCTTTCGCCGGTTTTGAATGAAAAGAAACAAAACTGATGATTCTTAAAGACGAAAGCGCCTTTTAAAATATGTTTTTTAATTATTTAATTTTTAAAATGTTTTTTATCTATTGTGAATTACAAATTTATTAAAGAAATTATCATTATAAAAATGCATTAATTTGTTTTCTATATAAGATATTTATATTCTTATATACATGTAGGCCTATACTCTGAAGTAAGAGAGAACGCTAACCTTGTTATTGGAGTGCATACGAGTTTAGTCTTATGAAGTACTCAAGAAAATTATAGATTGTGTTTTTGTAAAGATCCATATAGCTTCTTGAACACCAGTACTTACGCACTGTTATTAATACTACCCATCGTTGGTCTTTCAATGGCCATGAAGCACTATGAAGCCACAATACACACTCAAAACTGATTTAAATAAAATAAATTATTTTTGTGTCTTCTTATTAGCGAACAAATGGTGGAAAGGTTGTGTACAACAATCATATACAGTAGTTAAATTTATTTTTTCAATCCGATAACATTTTTTCACTATGAAAGTAGGCCTAAATTACAAAGTTAATCTACAATGTTATATTTCCATCAAGTTTAACAGCTGTTAGGCCTCCACGCTTCAGATTTAGTAATAAGTATTAAATTATTTAGTCTTCTATAATTATGTATACTATTTTAGAAAATTAATACAACATAGAAATAGAAATTGTAAAAAATAACGCATAAACCATAATATTCTTGTGTTTATGTAGATTTTTAAATAAGATGTTGATTAATTAATAAATACATAAATGGATAATATTTTGAATTCGTATTCCATTTAGGAACTCTTATTTTACAAGGCAATTTCGTTTTTATTCATATTCTGAACATTAAGAACTAAAATACATTTAAACTAATCGTATTTTATAGGAAAATAAATCGAGAAAATCAGAACAAGAATGTATGTGAACATTTGTAAATTCGTGAAAGTTAATCCAACATAATATACCTTTTATACCGAATTAGTGGGCAATTTTAACATATATATTTAACAATTCTTATATTTTTCAAATAAATATATCGTGTTGTTTTGATCTGTATCGTTATTGGATATTGTCTTAGACTGTGGACGGTCAGCACACTACAAACCTGCCAAAGGTCAGCTGAGCTCGTGTATAATTGATACAAATTATGTTTACGAATCTGAACCTGGATCACGTAGATAAAACAATTAAAACCCTCTAAAAAACTAAATTTCACACCTACCTTTTTTCAAATTCAAATCCAACGTATTTTTCTGTTCTATCCCACAGCTTGATCGATGCGCGCTAGAGAACTAAAGCTCGGAATAGTACAAAGTCACTTCCCAGAAGTCTCTTTCTTCTAGAAGATTCATTAGAGGTTCAGAAGTCAGTGGAGCCTGGAAACAGTTGACCCCCTGGGTCGAGAACATGACTAGCAGAGTCATCTATCGGTCATTAGCTTAACCAACTGTTACTCTTCAGAAACAGGTGGTACTGTAATAGAGGGCCATAGGCATCTACTTTTTAATAATGTTAACAAGTAATATATAACAATATTAACAATGTTAGTATAAAAAAAATATTCCACAACAAAGCCCAAATTATATAACTATATACCGACAATTAATTGAAAATGAAAATATAAAAATTATTAGTAGGCCTATATTAAAAATAATTTTTAATATTAACATTTAAATCAAACTATAATTTAAAAAATATACGTTAACTATTATTTTTAAAATAAATCATCTGAAACTTAAACTATAATTAATTGTTTTGTTAATTTTATTAAAATAGATTGATAATAATTTTATAAATTAAATCGAAATATATCAAAAATAAGTATTAGAGTAGCGATGAGAAGCCTATTTTTTATAATTATTAACTATGACATACCGTAATGAATTATTACTATTTTTTCGATACTTTATTAGAATACCCAAGTCGTTTTTCCACCATCTTGGGTTTAAAAATAGTATTGAGGTATTTTCAATTACTCAAAACTGACATTCAAGTAGCCTGTGGACATTCCCATGTTGTGAGTTTACAAAAAAGTAGTCCCTCCCGTTTCCCTAACCGTCGCCAAGCTGTGGAACATTCCAAAATGTGCCTAGCATGACCATCTTTGTAGACAGTTGTCTCAAATCTACGTATCTGTCAAGCATTTTAACAATCAATTATGTTTCGTTCATTATGTTAAGATGTGAAGTACGATAACCGATACAATTTGTTATTTTATAAATTTAATTAATTTGAAATATATTTTGGTTTTTTCTTAATCCCTACTAATCTTCCTTCTAATCACACAGAATCAGTATTTATCAATTTACGTGAATTTTTTAAACGGTTGCACGTAATTGAACACAATATGTCATTTTACAATAAAACATCCATATGCATGCCTCAGCCTCATATATTATCATAATCGAATAACTTATCGATTATGTATATATCAGCCTGATATCGATAATATATATCATATATAATCGAATAACTCATGACTTTTATTTATGTTCTTATCGATATTGTCCATGACACCTTAGAAATGTACAAGCAGTACTGTATACTCCCTGTTGCAAGTTTTTACTCGATATTAATTTACGAAACACTATCTGTTAATAATAAATTAACTGTAACTAAAAATAACCACGTTATGTGCTTTTTAATTTTTAAAGTAGAAGTAGATCTGGGAAATTTGTCAAATAGGCGTTGTTAGTAGATATATGGAAACGGTAGATAGTAGATACACTGCCTACTACTACCATATTGAGCAATAAGAAATATTGACTAATTAACTTACTCAACCTATTATCTCGATAAATTTAACTATTTATTTATGCAAAACCAAATCCATAATTATTGTACATAAAGGTCATAAATATATAGCCTGTCAAGAACAGAACAAGTTCTTAGTGCTGCATCGACTCTTACGTTAAATACAATCAAGTTTTACCATTGATTTTATACACAAATAGATTTCCCATCCAATGTTAAATTTTGAGTCTCAAAATATCAGCTGTTTTTGTGGTCCATTGTGGATTCCTATTAGATGGTTTATCTATTGTAGGTTTATATAATCAATGGTTTTACTAAAGTGACATATACATCAAAATTAAAACCAAACAAACTCTCAAACCATAGAGTAATAATAATAATAACACATGTACTATATAGACTATATTTTATATAATATGATAAAATACTGCATTAAAAGAAGAAAAAGTTATGAAAATTTAACAATACATTTCCGCAGGAAAAAATTTAGCTCTAAATTATAAAAGAGTCTTGAAGTTTTTTTTTAGATTAAAAGTGGAAATATGTATTTATCTATGTTATTTTGTTGTTTATTTATAATTGTTGTATTGTAAACTATTGAAAATAAATAAATATTATTATTATAACAGCTGATATATTTGTCTATATTTTAAATGTCTATTAATTCTAATAGACATTTAAAATATCTATTAGAGTTAATATCTATTAGAGTTTTAAATGTATATTAATTCTAATAGACATTTAAAATGTAGACATATATGTCAGCTGTTATAATAATAATATTTATTTATTTTTCACTTGACTAACCTATTTTACATAAAAACAACTTGTCAACTAATTGTTAAACGTAGTTTTATTCACTTATTTTATATATTTTTTGGCCATAATTTTTTTTTTTAATTCAGGTTTATAAAACAACTTATTCAGTATTACATTTAGGACACTGTAATTCTTATTGTAAATATTTCTTATCTGATAAAAGAGTGACCTTTCCATGGATTATTTATTTCATTAAACTAGTTTCTTTACGTTAACTTTGGTGAATAAAGTTTAGTATGAAATTAAGAAGCGTAAAAATGTCAGTACGAAATAATCTACGGGAGAAAACATATAGGCGTAAAATGTACTATAGTAATTGGGTTATACAACGTTGAAATGCCCGTCATCCCGCGCAAGGCCGGGCACAGTTTTTAGCTGATGGCAAAACCTAATCGCTTTATGAATTCATTTTTCCATCGTTCTTCGCCATCCCCTATTGTAAATGGTGGTTTCGTAACTTCCAATATTCTCAAGGTTCAACACAGTACGCTTAAAAGCCTAACTAAAAATCATCTGAGTCATTTTTGTTGAGAGTTTAGTCTTTGGATGAGGTATATTTGAACTTGGCAATTAATTAAATTTTCGCACGTAACTAAGATTTGGATATGTATTATGACGTTTACTCTTGAAGTATGCTATTGTTTAAACATCAAAGTAGGTGAGTGTGAATCTGATGGTTCTCACTGACATTGCTATGAGAGTCTTAAAGTGGATCGTACCGCTCTTTTGGTAAACATTCGTGACGAAGAAAATTGTACCGACAGAAATAATAAAAAATGTAAAGTTTCTTTCTTTCAGTTCAGATATTGTTCTAGGCTGCGAAAACATTTTGTTTTCTATTGAGTATTCTTAATTGAATATATTTGATTTTATAAAAGGACATATTTTTATTCCTCAAATTTTATTCAAAAAGTGATTTCGCCCACCATCAGTTTAAGTGTAAAAACATTTTTAAACAGATATAGATATTTTAAAAGAATTTAAAAATTAAATGGATTATAGACAGTAGTTTAAAATGAAAATTAAACTGGAATGTATGATTTATAATAAAGGATTTTATGTTTCATTTCCTCTTCAACTAATGGTAAGAATACATTTCTAAAATGTATAAATGATTTTGTAAATTGTTCTTTTATAATGTATATAGCTACAGGCACTATCAATTTGATTACTTTTGGTCCATGAACATTTGTTTAAATAGGCTATGATATTAGATGAGTCAATTAATGCCTTAACCAGCAAAAGCGTTGTTTGAAATAAAATTTTTCGAATATTTAAACAAATGTGTTATTTAATAAAATAAATTTTGTCTACATAATACTTATAAAAAATTTAAGGTGATCGATTACTTTTGTTTTGTATTTTCTATACGTGTTTTATTTGTTTTCATCATTCGAGATCTACAGCTCCCCCTTCACCTGTAGTTGTGAAGGTGAACTACACAACTACACTTGTGTTTACGTCGCATTTTTTACTAAATGTAATAAATTTACTTATTTCATAAAAAAACCAACAAAATTGTATTTTGATTATGAACTTGGTTTAAAATTTCATTTGGTATACTTATGATAATTTGGTGTGCGTAAAATAATTAATAAAAACAAAGCACTGAAGTGTATAGAGACTTACACTAAGCATTCAATGCTTTATTTTAATTGAGCTATATAATTCAATTATTAGGTACACTACTGTCATATTTAAAAGGATAAATAAATTAATGAAACCAACTAACATTGTATTCATAACTATTTAATCACACCAATAAGCGACATAAAATCTATTAATATTTATTAACTTTTTAAATTAATGACTTTAAATGATTAATTCGGTGAGAACTAAGCCTTTGGACTGCGGTGAAGGCTATAGGACCAAGTTCAAATCCCAACTAAGCTGACGGTAAGTAGGCTACATTATTCGTTGGATAAAGTCCTCACGCAGGACCTAGTGAGTAAAATAAAAATAATAAAATCAATAAAATAATTGTAGCTTGATGAAAATGGATAAAAATCATATATTTATTAAAATTATCTTTGGAGATGGTATTTATGCACTTTCTATACGCCTCACCAATATTGACATTTTTATCACAAGTAAGTGGAATCGGGTTTTATTTTATGAGAAAACACGTTTTGTTCCGCGGAAATAACGTTTTATAGAACAAAAATAGAAAATTCTTAATTTTTTGAAATTTTTTTTATTTACCTCCATTATTTTTCATGATTTGTTCATAGATTTCTTATTATTTAACGCAATTTTCGTGCTGAACACGAATTTAAAAGCTATTTTAATCTACCACAATTATTTCTTGAGATATCGCGGATAAACTACGTTCGCGGCAAATCACCTATGAATGCCACATGCACAATGTTAATAGTAGCTATGACTAGCCAAACAAAACAAATTCGTATATATTTCCGCCGGAGGGACGGCCGGCTGGGCGTTCCGGAGGCCATGTACCCGAACTTAGGGCAAATTACGAAATTTTTGTTATAGGCTATAGAGGATTAGGATAAGTTAGGTAAGGTACGGTTAGATATGTAAAAGTGTATTTTTTGGGCCGACAATTAATTTTATTGAAAAACAAATTAATATATTCGTGTTCAACATTAAAAAAACAAGTAACAGTTAAAAAATTGTTTAAAATTCCAATTTAAAAAAGTTAGTTTTTTCTTTATTACATAAGTGATATTTTTCGATTTTCAGTAAAAACTGAGTTTTCCGCGGCTAAAATCAACTTCCTTGAGAATTACAAACTCATATTTCATCACTTTTTCTACGAGAAATCGTATTTTCCGTGACGTCCAGAAAGATTTAACTACCTTTCTATATTTAGACTATATTTCTAGACTATATAGTCATAGAAAGATTTAGACTATATTTCTATGACTATAATTGCTATTTTATAATCAAACTTATGTCTATATTGTATGCTTCTTCAGTCTTGCAACTGCAACTTATTTTCGTTGTTTATTCACTTCAATGAATACTGAATACTCACAATTGTGATATCGGCTTACACACAGCCTCCTCAATCAAAGGTACTTCAAAGTTCTCTAGTAACGGAACAAAATATTTGTTTTACCATCAACGAATAATTAAAATTTCAGATAGATTTTAGAATGGTCTCAATTATTGGAATGTCTCCGATTGTTGTTATACAGGGAATTACACTTTCGACCACCAAACTTCACACACCGGTAGTTGTTATATGGGCCATTTCTAACATAGAAAATGTCATACCAACATTTCATAGTCAATTCTTAGTGTTTAAGGAGATTTTGACGTTTTGGATATATATTTTTAATATGAATTTTGCAATAGCAACATAATCTATTGGCAACATATTCATGTAAGGACTTAACATATTTATACTATCATGTATACAAGTATCAATCGTGTAAAATGCAGATTTTTTGGACGTTACAAAAATTGATTTAAATTCTTTAAATGCAAATATACCATTTTAATTAATTCATAAACAATAATTTTTTATTTAAAATAAAATTTCTACCATTTAGAAATGGGGTCTTCGAACAAAATTTCCCAATATTTATATAATAAAACATTCAACGATTTTTCAACATATTTTGAGTATTGGTGCATTTTAAAAAATTTGTGCAAGTTTTTTTTCTGAAAAATTAATATTTATTTCAAAGTGGTAAAACAAGTAAACAATGTTTATTAAAAAAAACTTATTATAACACAATATTCGTACTAAAATATGTAATAAGAGATAATTAAATTCAGCGGACCCCAAGTGTTTAAATCCTTTACTCTGATTAAACATTTAATACAATAATATTAATAAAGATGGATGTGTAAGTAAAATTAATTTTTACAAGCAAACAAATCACTAATCTTACTTTACAGATGACATTATCGTTTCTTAAACTTAAGTTTTACAGGAAAAGTTCAAACATGGACCTGATAGGCTACAGCCTAGGATCAGGTCTACATACAAAGCTAACAATGACGAATAAATCGGAACTAGTGGCGAAGTGTTGTGGAGATCGTAGGGCTCTGTGCTCAGTTCTCTAATAGCAACACGACCGCTCATTGATTGCCATGAATATATACACTACTACTGAAGTTTGGGGTGTCCATGTTGGTAAGTAGTCAGGGTTGAGGAGAGAACTGAGGATCAGGTTCGTCAGTTAGCTGAAAATCTGACCAATATTACGTGGTTCATATTCCACGTAAAACTGTAGGTTCCTTAATTGCTATTGGGCTAATAATAAGTGGCTCTTTATAAGGAACAATCAACCTTAATAAGTAACAATCACTGCATACACTCTTTACATTCATTCGCCCCCCGTATTTGCCGAATATCTACGAAAGAATTCTCTTTGTAAGAAAAATAATGAAAAATTAGAATAAAATTTCTGTTTAAAGAACAGAATGATTGTTCATTATGGTGTCGGTAGGCAAGTTATGTTATTCCTTGTCTTGGAATTTTCCTTTACAATCATTAGAATAAACTAATTGATAGTACCTTATCAAAAAGAAGTCTATTGGCGTTAGTTCAGGAGGTCTTGGTGGTTAATCTAGGCCCCTCGACTTCCAACCCATTGGTCTGGGAATTTAACTTTCAGATACATTCCAACTTCATGAGAAAAATGAAGCGCCATCACATTGAAACCAAATAGATGGACGAGTGTCAAGTGTAAAATATTCTAGGATTTCTCCAAGGCTGTTTTGCAGAACACGAATTCGCAGCATTCAGTCGACCTGCAGCTGCAACTCAATGATTCAACCAGCCTTCAACGATATCTGTTCACATGTTTATTCCAAACTGGAGCTGAAAATGGTAATTTCTTCTTACTCTACAATTTTCATGTAACTAACAATGTGTGTTTTGAACAATACAAATTCGTATTCTTTTGAAACAAGTTTGGCAGTTCACAAAACGTTATTGAGAACCCAAAATCAGCTCGATTTATTCTTTATACAAGAGTCACCCTTTAGCTTGATTTGTAGGTAGGAGAGCCTGAAACGCTTTACATAGAAGGGTACAACTGGTAACTTGGAAGGCCCCGGTCTGTCTGTTTGGATGTACGACGTACACTGAATTACTATCTGTAGTATTTATAGGTATTTTATTATTATTGTCTGTCAATTACGAGGCCTGACAGACCTCTCTAAAATTTCGGAAATGTTACCTTCCACAAAGTATCTGTGTACATTAGGCTATATACAAAAATACGGCCTTGACCGAAGGATTCCGACGACATTATTCATTAGTCATCTCCAAGACACCGATCGTAGAGATATGGGCGAATATGAGGCGTGAATGAGTGTGATGAGTGTAGATGAACGAGTGTAGTCATTGTTACTATCTGACTTCGACTTAGCTCAGAAAGGACTATTTATTAATAGCCCAATAGCCAGAGCAACTATGAGACCTACAGATTTACGTGGAATCCGAACCACGTAGTGATGGTCTGATTTTCAGCTAACTGACAAGTTTGACACTTAGTTCTCTTCCCTACACAACACCCGAACCGCAAGATGTCAAGTAGCATCGAGCGTGTCTGTTCCTTGGATGGGTGACCGTCTGAGCGATTCCGTCCTAGCACTGGTGGAAGGTCGGAAATCACCTTGAACCTTTTGGTCCCCAGGTTAAGATATAGAGCGCTTCCTTTGCCTGGTAAAATAAGACCAGTTTCTTTAACTTTTTTAACCTTACTTCGTATTCTCTTGCAGCAGCATGGACATAGGCATATCCCTATAAAAACGTACAAAAAATGCATATCTGCCAATAAAGTGTTTTTTACTTATTATAATGAACAATAATAGCAAATGTCGAATCTCCACGGAGGGATACAAGAACTAACGTGTGTTTTTGTAGCATTTCATTACCAATGTAGCATAATAGGCCACGATAAAAAAATTATTTGTATTTTAAAATATCGTTATTTTTGTTCCATTTACTCCGGAATAATAGCTATCAAGATATCTCGTGTGTTGGTTTTTAGTAGATTATTAGATGCAAAAAGTAAGATTCTTATTTATGATAGTCTAATCTAATCAATGCGTTGTTTTTATAGAAATAATTCAGACATAATTCATCGTGCTCATTTATCTTCTAGCCTATACGATATTGTTAGTTTTATAAAGATCTATTGCACATACATTATTTATTACACAAACCCGTATGCATTTAATTAATTTAACTACCCTATTTTCAATTATCTTTATAAGGATGTCACACATAAATTAGTCCACTTATTTCTTTTTTCACTTCATAGTACTCTGTTATCAACAGTTAATAGGACTTATGGTTTTTTTTTTACGGTGGCACTTTTAATTGAATTTTCGCACAGGTGACAGAAGGGAAGCGGGCCTGTAATTAAGACAACTGTGAATTATCTGTTTGTTGCCGGGGGATGCGGGCGACACGACAGGTGCACCTCGGCCGTTGCTCCACAGACCAACCGCTATCACTATTTTCTGTTGGAATTGCCACATGTTTGCACTAAAACTACAAAAATTATCAAACACTAAATCATTCGCATAGCTAAGGTGTTTGTTGCTAAATGTAATACGCAATATGAAATAGTTTAGTACATATGTTCACCTTCTTATCATCTTCGAAGAACAAGAGTTTTTGACTACCCTCTTGCGTTCCAAGCCTAAAACGAGACGAAATAATACTTCAACTAATGGATCTGTTCAGGTTAGGCGAGGTGCTCATATCGATTAATCGATCAATCTGTGCAACATAGCTAGTTTTAAATAGTTACACGGGTACAAAAAGTTCCACCGATTTAAAAATCTTGCTCGTCACTGACTTGTTGGTGAGGCGATAGTCGGTCCGCGCACACTGGCGACTCGCCCATCTTTATCACCAGCTGTCTTCTCTGAGTACGTTATTGCCCTGAATTTTTTTTTGTGTTTACACTATTTTAACAAGTAAGCACAGCATTGATGTTTGATGAGACGTTGGTGACCAATTTTTAATAACAGAGTATCAAAACTTCTAATAAATATTCTGTAATAATTGACAAACTTTATCTCGTCTTCGAGTAGATAACTGTAGGCTTTATATTTGATAAAACTTACCGATCAAAGCCTTTAACTAAGAATAGGATTAACCCAATATTTTTGCTCACTTCCTCTTTTTATCGTGCGAATATCATAAGCGCACACACAAGCAATCTCAATACAAGAATCCATCGATCGACAGAGGACTAGCCTAAGTAAGGTCATAAATCTCCAAAATGTGTACCTCAATATCCAAGAAAGGCAATTTTTAGTCGGTCGATGGAAAAGTGCGGAGTTTTCACCAATCAAACCGACGACAACTTCAGTAAAATAGCTATTGTTTATATAAGTTGCTAAGAGAAAGGCAACCTAATTTATTTTACAATAACTACTTATTTCTATCACTGACCATTGAGGAAAGTTATTTATTATTTCTGCTCTGACTACTGTACACCTTGAAATCACATAGGCTTATCGAGCCTGCTACCTGAATATATATCCTGAACTTATGAACGATTTTCTCACAGTTGAAGAAATAGATCGCAAACCCCGAGAGAAATATTTGGATCTTTGTCCCTTAAAACGACGTATGTTTATAAGTTTATGATGCTACTGTCATAGAACGTTGATACAAAATATACATGTAACTTAAGTACCGACATGATTTTCCCTGTGATTTAAAATTTACCATTACCAGATAATATGATAATTTACCACTTTAATATTACTTTCAATGCCCAACATCACTTTAAGTGTAACCTACAGGTGAGCGGAGGGTCAATTGATAAGCTTAAAAATATGTACCTAGCTTTTTTTAAAGTTAGGCTACAACTTATTGCGTATGATTGTTTGAATGAGTTATTATTGTAAATTATTATTGAAGTTATTATATAAATAACTTCTTAGTTATTTATTAAAGAACTTGATTTTAAAACTGCACTTTTTTAAAGTTAAATACATTGGATTTGAAGGAAACAACGAATTTTGCAAATTGAAAGGTAGGCTAGTAAAATATCACATAGTATAGCCCTATCTATTAGGGATATAAATGGATAATAATATAATAGGCTGAGTAAAATAATATGGAATCATATTCGGCTCAGAGTTTAGACCGTTCTTCGTTTGGCACCACTATCTCTGGATATCCTGAATTAGATCTACTGTAGGCTACTATTTTGTTTAAGAAAAAAAAAAAAAAAAAAAACTGAAATAGGCTACTACAACTTTTTGATTCTGACATTTTTTAAAATTTAAATTAATTAAACTAGGCCTATATGCATAAATGGAAGGAAACATTGTTTAAAAATGTTATGAACATTTCTAGAAGAATCTAAGCCATAAGAACCCCTGTAGGACTAAGATAAGTACATTTTGTTTAAAGCTACGGCATTCTTCATACCTTAGGCTAACTGTTTTTCACTAATAACTTATCTTTCTGAATTCAAGCTTACAATTAATTAATGTTAAACAGTTTAACAATAACTATCTTTGAATAATTATTGTTATTGATTTAATAATTTAAATTTACTATGCTGCGATTATCAATTCAACGAAAGATTTTGCACGAATTATCGCTATTTTCTAAGTTGCGATTATCAAACCAATGAAAGACAACTATGAAATCGATAGCTGTAAACGGATTGATAGAGCTAATAAAATCAGTTTAGTAAAATATCTAAAAAGCTTCAATAACTTATTACGCATAGATTAGGCATTCAATATTTTGTTCCATAATCAGATAAATAATTTGATATAATTTAATATAATAATAATATGTTTTTATAATTTATTTATAGTAATAAATAATATATAAATAAATATTATTTGTTTAGCTAATATTTCTATTAGTCAAATTAAAAAAGAGTAACAACCGTCATATTTTTTTGCGATATAACCGAAGTCTACTATTTAAGAAGCTTAGCCAAAGCCACTAAATAAACTACAGTTTAAATACTTCCTGCTGACAGTTTTAACTACAGTCTGTATCACACTTGGAAATGAATTTTGCTGGTTTGGTCGGTGAACTGGACAAGCATAGGATAAAACTTCAATTAGTTCTATTTTTTACTAGGCCTAAATAAACATAAATGTTTGCTATAACTGAAAATGACCTAAATGGCTTTTTAGTTATATGTTATGACATAGTTAACTATAAATACATGTCTTAATATTTTACTGGGATTTTCCATTTTATTTTTTTAAATTTTATTTTAAATTGCTATAGTCGATAGCTTATAGGTTATAGGCCTACTACAGCCTAACACCATGACTAGCCCAAAGGCAGTAGTCTAAGTAGCCCAATCAAGATATTTTTAACAGTATAATTTTATTTATTAGCCTATAATTTTGTAACTTGACACTCTTAGGAATTAGTAAAATAGTTTTTGGGAACAATGCCAATGTTCAGTCTACAAACTTCCCTCCTGAAGTGAGTTCTTGTATCGTATGTGACCAAAGAACCTTCTTTTTTTTCTTCACAAAACACTTAAAAGTTAATAAACTTCGTTCCGTGATAGGCCTGGTTCGAACTCCAATTTTATCATAACACTATCGAACACATTGACCTTAAAAACTAGGCTACGATCTCATAATCTTTAAAGTATTCAACTCAGGATCTAAAAGGAAAACAACGATTATGGCAAGAACTTACCAGGGGGCCTACGGGCAAGGTCCGCGTCTTCTTCCACTTCTACCAGGCTGCGGATGGAGAAGACAGACTTGGCCGCGCGTGGTTTACCGGACATGGTGTCCTGTCTTCGGGTAGTCAGGTCCATTATGCTGTCCGTCATCATCGCACCACACCGGACACAGAAACCGTACCGTACACAGAGTCAAGGTTACGAGCGAGTTTTTCTGTCCATAATTGTTAAGACAGGAGCAGCTCGATGCCCGTCAGGTCGACCACGCACAACACAGCGACTGTCGACCGCCGCCGACCGTCCCCTTCGACTCTGATTAAATCGAAAGGTGTGACGTGACCAATCGGTGACGAGCGGTCCCTCCTTCCCCCCGCTAGACCACGCCCCTCCCTCTAAAATGGCGGCAGTTTTATATTCTGTTGCCGCAGATCTAATTGATCGCCCTTTGTTGCAGCCGTTCCTTGATTGTGATTAGTCCCACTTAGCCATTGTATATTCCCCGCCCGCCTCTTTCTCTCTAATTCCCCTCCTACCAGAATAATATTTCCCATTCGCTTCCACTGTTGAAAAGAGTAATTTGATGCTAATTTGATTGTGGCTATAAAACTTGTTGCGCTTAGATCATTTCCGTGTTTATTGTGACTAACAGTCAACATACTGTTAGTAATAGTCAATTCAAAGTTGGCTGGTTCTAAATTATAAAATCTGCGATCACCTATTTTGACTCTTGTTCTTTAAAAAACAATGCAATTGTATTCCTTTTAGATACCGTAATCTCAATGCAAACATACCTATATCGTCTAGTAAGATTGATTAGCTCCAAAGTATTGAGACACAACGTATTAGATTCAGCTTCAGCAACAAATATTGTTTATTTTTTAGCATGAATAAGTTTAGGAAGTCGTATTTTTTTCAAAATGGACGGAATAAAAATCTGAGTCCACTAGACAAAGTCGTGTTGCTCCTAAACTCCTCCAGTGAGTTATAAACGTACACCAGCCGTTCTCTGACTAGTCAACGCTCTAGACAAAGTCATGCTGCTCCTGAACTCCTCAAGTGAGTTACGTACACCAGCCGTTCTCTGACTAGTCAACGCTCTAAACAAAGTCATGCTGCTCCTGAACTCCTCCAGTGAGTTATATACGTACACCAGCCGTTCTCTGACTAGTCAACGCTCTAGACAAAGTCGTGTTGCTCCTAAACTCCTCCAGTGAGTTATAAACGTACACCAGCCGTTCTCTGACTAGTCAACGCTCTAGACAAAGTCATGCTGCTCCTGAACTCCTCAAGTGAGTTACGTACACCAGCCGTTCTCTGACTAGTCAACGCTCTAAACAAAGTCATGCTGCTCCTGAACTCCTCCAGTGAGTTATATACGTACACCAGCCGTTCTCTGACTAGTCAACGCTCTAGACAAAGTAATGTTGCTCCTAAACTCCTCCAGTGAGCTATAAACTTACACAAGCGGTTCTTTGACTAGTCAACGCTCTAGACAAAGCCATGCTGCTCCTGAACTCCTCAAGTGAGTTACGTACACCAGCCGTTCTCTGACTAGTCAACGCTCTAAACAAAGTCATGCTGCTCCTGAACTCCTCCAGTGAGTTATATACGTACACCAGCCGTTCTTTGACTAGTCAACGCTCTAGACAAAGTCATGTTGTTCCTGAACTCCCCCAGTGAGTTATAAACTTACACCAGCTGTTCTCTGACTATTCAACGCTCTAGACAAAGTCATGTTGTTCCTGAACTCCCTCAGTGAGTTATAAACTTACACTAGCTGTTCTCTGACTATTCAACGCTCTAGACAAAGTCATGTTGTTCCTGAACTCCCCCAGTGAGTTATAAACTTACACCAGCTGTTCTCTGACTATTCAACGCTCTAGACAAAGTCATGTTGTTCCTGAACTCCCTCAGTGAGTTATAAACTTACACTAGCTGTTCTCTGACTATTCAACGCTCTAGACAAAGTCATGTTGTTCCTGAACTCCCTCAGTGAGTTATAAACTTACACTAGCTGTTCTCTGACTATTCAACGCTCTAGACAAAGTCATGTTGTTCCTGAACTCCCTCAGTGAGTTATAAACTTACACTAGCTGTTCTCTGACTATTCAACGCTCTAGACAAAGTCATGTTGTTCCTGAACTCCCTCAGTGAGTTATAAACTTACACTAGCTGTTCTCTGACTATTCAACGCTCTAGACAAAGTCATGTTGTTCCTGAACTCCCTCAGTGAGTTATAAACTTACACTAGCTGTTCTCTGACTATTCAACGCTCTAGACAAAGTCATGTTGTTCCTGAACTCCCTCAGTGAGTTATAAACTTACACTAGCTGTTCTCTGACTATTCAACGCTGTAGACAAAGTCATGTTGTTCCTGAACTCCCTCAGTGAGTTATAAACTTACACTAGCTGTTCTCTGACTATTCAACGCTCTAGACAAAGTCATGTTGTTCCTGAACTCCCTCAGTGAGTTATAAACTTACACCAGCTGTTCTCTGACTATTCAACGCTCTAGACAAAGTCATGTTGTTCCTGAACTCCCTCAGTGAGTTATAAACTTACACTAGCTGTTCTTTGACTAGTCTACGATCTAGACAATGTCATGTTGTTCCTGAACTCCCTCAGTGAGTTATAAACTTACACTAGCTGTTCTCTGACTATTCAACGCTCTAGACAAAGTCATGTTGTTCCTGAACTCCCCCAGTGAGTTATAAACTTACACTAGCTGTTCTTTGACTAGTCTACGATCTAGACAATGTCATGTTGTTCCTGAACTCCCTCAGTGAGTTATAAACTTACACTAGCTGTTCTCTGACTATTCAACGCTCTAGACAAAGTCATGTTGTTCCTGAACTCCCTCAGTGAGTTATAAACTTACACTAGCTGTTCTTTGACTAGTCTACGATCTAGACAATGTCATGTTGTTCCTGAACTCCCTCAGTGAGTTATAAACTTACACTAGCTGCTCTCTGACTATTCAACGCTCTAGACAAAGTCATGTTGTTCCTGAACTCCCTCAGTGAGTTATAAACTTACACTAGCTGTTCTCTGACTATTCAACGCTCTAGACAAAGTCATGTTGTTCCTGAACTCCCTCAGTGAGTTATAAACTTACACCAGCTGTTCTCTGACTATTCAACGCTCTAGACAAAGTCATGTTGTTCCTGAACTCCCCCAGTGAATTATAAACTTTAATCAGCTGTTCTTTGACTAGTCAACGCTCTAGACATAGTCATGTTGTTCCTGAACTCCCCCAGTGAGTTATAAACTTACACCAGCTGTTCTCTGACTAGTCAACGCTCTAGACAAAGTTATGTTGTTCCTGAACTCCCCCAGTGAGTTATAAACTTTAATCAGCTGTTCTTTGACTAGTCAACGCTCTAGACATAGTCATGTTGTTCCTGAACTCCCCCAGTGAGTTATAAACTTACACCAGCTGTTCTCTGACTATTCAACGCTCTAGACAAAGTCATGTTGTTCCTGAACTCCCCCAGTGAGTTATAAACTTTAATCAGCTGTTCTTTGACTAGTCAACGCTCTAGACATAGTCATGTTGTTCCTGAACTCCCCCAGTGAGTTATAAACTTACACAAGTGGTTCTTTGACTAGTCAACGCTCTAGACATAGTCATGTTGTTTCTGAACTCCCCCAGTGAGTTATAAACTTACACCAGCTGTTCTCTGACTAGTCAACGCTCTAGACATAGTCATGTTGTTCCTGAACTCCCCCAGTGAGTTATAAACTTACACCAGCTGTTCTCTGACTAGTCAACGCTCTAGACAAAGTCATGTTGTTCCTGAACTCCCCCAGTGAGTTATAAACTTACACCAGCTGTTCTTTGACTAGTCAACGCTCTAGACAAAGTCATGTTGTTCCTGAACTCCCCCAGTGAGTTATAAACTTACACCAGCTGTTCTTTGACTATTCAACGCTCTAGACAAAGTCATGTTGTTCCTGAACTCCCCCAGTGAGTTATAAACTTTAATCAGCTGTTCTTTGACTAGTCAACGCTCTAGACAAAGTCATGTTGTTCCTGAACTCCCCCAGTGAGTTATAAACTTACACCAGCTGTTCTCTGACTAGTCAACGCTCTAGACAAAGTCATGTTGTTCCTGAACTCCCCCAGTGAGTTATAAACTTTAATCAGCTGTTCTTTGACTAGTCAACGCTCTAGACAAAGTCATGTTGTTCCTGAACTCCCCCAGTGAGTTATAAACTTACACCAGCTGTTCTCTGACTATTCAACGCTCTAGACAAAGTCATGTTGTTCCTGAACTCCCCCAGCGAGTTATAAACTTTAATCAGCTGTTCTTTGAATATTCTTACAGATGATGCATTTATAACTATAAATATAATTTTAATGAAAGAACTACTTGGGAGGCGTTTAATAGCTGATATAAATTAACTGAAATCGAAAAAAAAAATGTTTGGCCAAACACCCTTAATAAATTGTTGAAATAAGGATTTCTGAAACTTTCAGTGCTCGTAGTGGTGAAATGGTTAAGTATATCAAAATAATACCCCAAGTAAAAATTCTTAGAATCACTAGTAAAACCTAAATCCATAATAAAAAGTAGGGATTCCCATAAAAAATGTCAAAGTTGACCACCATATTGGAAAATGACGACCGAATTTTAAAATTTGACCTACGTAGTTAATTGTAATAAGTATAAAAAATGAGGTAAGTAAAGTTTCCCTTTTAAAGTTTGCTGTAAAATAAATACTTTTTGAGATCCCCATTGGGACCACCTTGAGTTGATGACCCTGTATATATAGACTACAGTGAATAGTGATTGGAATGTGGTAGGCAAAGACAAAAAAACTATATGAATATACAGTATAGCAATAAAATATATGATATAGTGTAATGACAACAATATAATCTTAGATAAAAATGAGTACCTGAAATTCGTTGTCATTCCATCAATTGACATCGCCTTAACAGATTTCCTCCATCTTGTTTTAAAAGTTACTTAATTTTTTGTGGAATGTTCCTGAAGAAAGAAAAATTAAAAAAATCTGTAGGAAATTGGAAAATTAACTGAAGAGTTTTATAGTTTGATTTGTTTACAAACAAAACAAATGAAAGCAAAATTTGAAACAGGTGATGTAAATGTTTCTACAACTTATTTGTATTTGTTTATTCAAACATCTGTTGTTTGTTATTTCTTGGTGATAGGCCTACTCTGTATGACATATTGGTAAATAAACTAATATTATATTAAGATACTAGCTGAACCCGGCGGACGTTGTCTCGCCTTTCATTTTTCATTGACATACCAAAATAAAGCAATAAAAAGAATTATATAAAAAAAACCATTATTTAATAAATGAGTGCAAGAGGGTAAACAATATTTTTGGTCTTTTTATTTGGTGTATAAATGTAAAGGTTTTTTGTAGTGTGTGCTACACTCTCAAGGTGAAATGTAGAACTACAATAAATCAAAACATATACAGTACTGTTGTTGTGAGAACTTCAATCTGCTTATGGCATGTGAAACTACATTAAACCACACAGTCATATGTTTTTTGTAAACAATTCAGATTCTCCATTTGAATAACATGGGATCTTTAGGAGCCCGTGGGGCGGGACCCTGTGGACGGATCTGCATCAAACTTCACAGAAACCATCTCGGGAGTATACAGGACAACATCCTAAAGTTTCATGGCGACCGGTTGGATGGCAGCGCATAAACTTCAATATATATATACAAACATCCTCTTTTATAAATATAGATTTAACAAAATTTCATACAATATATAAATTTTGGACTTAATGCAATGCAATTATGTCAATGCTATTTATATTATAATCCCGTCTATCATATGTGTTACAATATTTACAATTTAAATAAGTGAATATATTTGTTTACATTGTGTCTTATATTGACTTTGCAAATTCCATTAGTGGAAGGAAACATCAAAGAAATATTACTCTCCCTTGCCAACACCCTGTCATAACACATCCTTTCTGTATCCGCAAACCAGAATCTCTGCCTGCTTGTGACGTATTTTGAACACAGTACAGCACTATACAAGTTTTATTCCACCTCAATAGCAAATAACTCATCTGTTGTAGAGGTGCCAATACTTGCCACGAAGAAAAATTACTTTCCATTGCCAAAAACATGACATAACATATCCCTTATACAGGTTGCTTCAAAATTCCGTTTAGGAAACGATTAGATATTTTGTATTAAAGAAACAAAATCATATAAACACATGTACTAATGCTCCGTTTTGAGTCTGTATAGTTTTTTGTTATTTTCTGTTGATAAGATGACAAATTCCATCAAGAATATTAAAAAGAAAATATACGTTATTTGTACGGAAAAACTAATGACTAAAAAGTATCTTAAACAACATAATTGTGGAGTACAGCAGAACTGAGCTGTGAATGCAGTGTTGCCAAACATTTATAGCTAAATATTGCGTACTTGTAATCCTTATGTGATTTGCTGTTTTGAGCTCTGGTATTATACTGTATTGTAATCCTGCTTTGGATAGGAAAATAGGTTGGATTATTATCTAATGTTATATTTATTTGTTTATTTATTTAAAATATAAATCATATAATGTGGCCTATATAAAAAAAATTAGGAAATCAGTATATATCTCAGAGAAGATAAGTCCATCATAACACTATAACATGTAGCAGACATCATCTGGCAGTAGAAAGACTTTCCTTCCTTTTGACTTCTAGAGTTTCAAATCATTTATATATGTTATAATTCTTGTGCCTAAGGGCATTGTAAAAAATCACATTGTTGGCCATAAATAATTTGGTAAAGTAGTGTTTTTTACAACTAAAAGGTAATTATTTGTAAATTTGCATATATATGTTCAGATAAATAGATTTTTTGTTTTGACCATTGTTTAGTATTATTTTCAGTTTGTTCAGTTATTTTTATTAGAAGACGTTTCACGGTCTTAAATGCTCTATTTGAAGTTTATCATGATTTGTTGAATTTTGGTAATTCAAATGACACCAGTCTTTGAATTCAAATGACCACTATTTGAATCAGTAGTTCAAATTACGTACCAACTTAGGTCGCAGAATTCACAATGCTGCGAACCGAAGATATATACGAGCAAGTCAAACTGATGAGCAACGCGAAGCCAACAACAGAAAAATGTTGCGTTTAATCTCAATCGAGCTGCTTTCAGTTACAGCGTGGCAATCGATTACTGTTTACTGTCCATCGTTGCTATTGGGGCAATGAACATTGTGTCCACATTGCAAGGCATTAAATTTTAAAAATGAAACTCCTGTATTGTGATCCGCGAGTGGAAAAGTTAAGTTGACGGCATCAGTACCGCCATCAGAGCCGCTACAGTCATTGGTTTCCGAAAATGGACCAGATTCTAGGTATTTTTTTACTCATATTCAGCAATACAATAGGCCTAATTGCTTTTAAATGACATCATTTGGTGCAACAAAAACTATTCAAGACAAATTTATTCCTACTTTACTTTCAAGATTCAAGGTAAAACATATCATAGAACATGTTCCTTATTATCAATACCAGATAGTGAATATACATTTTTGCAAATTTAAATTTGCTTACGAGATAGTCATGAAATTAGTGAACAAAGGAAGTGGTGGTATTTATTTCTTAGATGCTCCAGGTGGAACTGGAAAACTTTTTTAATATCATTGATTTTGGCACACACACAAAATGAAACTGCACTTCCACTTGCCTCGTCAGGTATTGCAGGTAAGGCGGTCGAACAGCTCATTCAGCACTCAAGCTGCCGTTGAACGTGAAAACAATTTAAACTGCAACTTGCAATCTTTCAAAGAATTTTGCAATGACCACAGTGTTGCAGCAAAGCAAACTGATAATTTGGGACAAATGCACAATGGCAAACAAATCTCTATAAGTTATGTATTTGACCGCACGATGCAAGATTTACGAAACAACAGAAACCTGTTTGGTGGTTCTATGTTTTTAGTTTAGCAAGTGATGTTCGACATACACTACCAGTAATTCCACGATCAACACCAGCCGATGAACCTAATGGGTGTTTAAATCATCCAATTTATGGAAGTATGTAAAACACTTGAATTAAACATGAATATGCGAGTAGAATTACAGAATGGCCGATCTGGGGAGATGTTTTAAAAACAACTGCTCGACATTGGTAATGGCAAAATTCCTGTTGATGCATCCACAGGATACATTACATTCCCTCACAATTTTTGTCAATTTACTGAATCTAAGGCTGAACTCATCAAAATGGTACTCCGAAACCTTGCACAGAACTACAATGATCACGTTTGATTGAGCGAACTTGTTACATTGGCTGCAAAAAACGTTGATGTTAAAGAAACGAATGTTCAAACTCAAAATAAGTTAGCTGGCGATCTGATGACATGCAACTCGGTCGATTCTGTCACCAACAGAGATGATGTTGTCAACAAACTTTTAAACTCACTTGAATTGCCGGTTTACCATCTCATAATCTGCAATTGAGAGTTGACGCGGTAATCATTATGTTGCAGAATACTAACCCACAAAGGCTTTGTAATGGAATTAGGCTTACAGTGAATAAAATTAATGAACAATGTGATCGAAGCCAAAATTCTGAATAGAAATTTCAAAGGGAAACCGTTTTGATCCCACGTACTCCGTTTTGATAACGACGTGCCTTTTGATTTTAAACGATTACAATTTCCCATTCAACTTGCATTTGCGATGTCTATAAATAATAAATCACAGGAAAAATCGTTATCTGTATGTGGCATAAATCTTGAAAATCCATCAAATTGTGAATACAATTCTTTTGCTGCAGAAGAAAGCTATTCGTCTTGCATCGGGTGCTGGATGGTTGGATCATTGCAAGCCTCTTTTGTTCAAAACAGAATTTTAACAGTAACAGGTGTATTTTACTGTTTATATTTTGTTTCCTCTGACGTAAAAATAATGTCACTGGGCAAATCGTCATCACCTGATACCTGTAACAGGTATCAGGTTCTTCAATAGGCTGCCATTGTCTATAAGCGCCTTCCAAATTCAAAATTTAAAAAGAAAATAAAGAATTTGCTTGTAATGAATCCACTGGACCACAAATGCTTGATGGAAGCTTTTTAGACTTGTTCATATTTGGTATGCCATCTTGCATTATTTCCTAAATTATCTGAGCATGTTACATGATTTGCTTGGTTTGTATTAGGACCTTTTAGTCTTAATTTTAATATCATCTTGTATTTATCTTTAATTATCTTATGCATGGTTGGGTGGATTGTTAGTATTTAATATTTATTTGTGCATAGTTTTAATAATTTTCAACTTGTAAATACTTTAGTATTTGTGTTTATCTATTTATGCGATAGTCATTATCTTGATATGCATGTTTTGCTGATATGACCTGGCCTATTGTTATGTAATTTAATGGATGTAAATAAATCATTAAACAAATCATTTGAATAGTTCATTATGTTGATTGCTAACCTGACGTATTCTAATATAACTTAACCTAACCTAACCTTACACACTTTTTTGTAGACTATCTTGGACATTATTCGTGAATGAATAATTCGAGATGATATTTGCTTTCAGGAGTAACAACTATAGATTAATATTTATGTAATATACATAATTTGTTGTGTACAAATGTTTTTTCCTCTTTTACGCCAGATTTGATCCGTCGCTATTTCCACCAAAACATCTTTGTGTAAGCTTTCTTTAAAAAGAGTATAAAACTTAATTTGTGTTGTATTTCAACTAAAAATTAGTCCAAACTAACCCTCAATTTATTTTAATGTAGTCTGGTGATCTAACATTATAGTTATGTTAACTTATGCAATCTATATTTACAATTTTCAAACATTAAGCATATAAGTTACTTGCTAGTGCAAAATAACTGCCATATATAATAAGTTTTTATGTTCTTCGCCTTTTATATGCTTGAAATGTTTTTAAACATGTTCATACAGAAGAATCAGGGATCTTAACTCCCAATAAATGGTACAGGGTGAATTTGATGGTGCGATATAAGAATTACTCCCTTCTTTTTTTCTTTACAATCTAGGCCTATCATAGTTTGACCTGAGGAGTGAGATGTTTAGAAAACATTTTTTTTAACACAAAATCCCTAGGGCTTAGATACAGTATGTATTATTTCACTTACAGATAGTTTCATTAGAGGCTGTCGGCCATATTGGTTTTAGTTCCATAAGAACAATGTTATTTTCGAATCGAACATACGATCACGCACATCCAAATTAAACAGTTACTTTTAAACGGATTTTTCAAACAAATTGCATTTTATCAAGAATGGAATTGCGCGTTGGAATTTCTTTGCAAATTCCTAATTAGTTTTCTATAAAAAAATATTTAGTTTGAAGTTTTTATTTTTAACTCTTTTTCAAAACTAGGCGTATGTATTCGAAATATCAAAAGCAAACTCAATGCGCAATATGATAATGTTTAAAGTGACGCCTCGTACACAACTTTTGGTCAGTAAATAATGGAAAAAATATGGATTCGCAAATAACATTGTTCATATAGGATTAAAACAAACATGGCCACACCCTCTGTAGACTCTTAATAATGTTTTAGTGATAACAACTATATTACGGTGTTGGTTGTGTATTATTCCTACTGTTTGATTCATTGCTAGTTTAGTAAGCAAGTGAAAATTGTAGTTATAGAATAAACAGCAGTTAGTAACCAATAAAACCGCTTAATTACTAGCGAACCTTCTACAGTAGTAGGCTACTCTTAACATATTATCGCTCTTATTTCCACACTAGGAGCGCAGTTTCCCGTACTATCAATTCTCAGCTTTTAAAGGAAAAGGTAAAACCTCGAAACACGATTCCCTGTGAAAGTTTTGATAAGCATTCGTTTGGTATTTTAGACCTTAGTGTTCTTCGATGTATCGAGCAAAGCTTTGCTTACTTCCTGTCTGAAATATTGGACAGGCTCGATTCGATTGTTTAGAAATCGAGGCTTGTAAGAAGTTCGTCTTCACGTTTGGACCCTTTTATCTTCAACATTGCCTCTCTTCGTCATTACCAACTTCACGAGCGGCTGGAAAGTTAACGAAATTGAATAAAATGGATATTTAAGGTCTGCATTAGTGCTATCAAGTGTGCCTTGGGATCCATTAGAGGCGATTCTCGGAACCAAAATGGCGGTCACTCCAACCAAATGATTTCAATTCCTCAGTTGAAACAACGAGGGAATTGCTCTTAATATAAGAGAGAATGTTTTGTCAACATTGGTTTGTTAGGTATTTTAGCACTACTTAAGAGTTCTTAATTATGACAAATACTGTAATTTAATTTCAATTTATAAAGCAAATTTTTAGACAACCTTCCAAACCTATATCTGTGGCTCAAGAAATGTGTACAATTTGCACGTTTGTATGATCATGGCCAACGCTACAACTGCAGGTCAAGATAAGTGCATGATTTGAACGTTTGTGTCATTATGGCCAACGCTATAACTGAAAATCAAAATAAGTGCATGATTTGAACGTTCGTATGATTATGGCCAATGCTACATCTGCAGGTCGAGATAAGTGCATGATTTGAACGTTCTTATGATTATGGCCAACGCTACATCTGCAGGTCAAGATAAGTGCATGATTTGAACGTTTATGTGATTATTGGGGGGGAGGAGGGGTAATCGAAACTCTGGTGACGTTCGGCTTGGTGAACGGGCGGCACGGTTAATGTAAAATGTTCTTAAATAAGTGAAAATAAAATGAGTTATACACTTCAAAATTATATACGATTAAACTCACATTAAGATGGCAGACCATATGTTTTAAGGAAGTCACTCAAAAGCTAAACATTTTTAGCATATGTAACACAATAATCCACAGTCTCTATTGGGATATAGGCCCTACAGCTTCTCGTGGCTTTCACAAAGTTAAGAAAATTAGTTTTTAACTGCGAACAGGTGAATTGCATTATAGCTTATAACCTGGTTGAAAATATAAGAAATTATCGACAGTTCACACATTATTTAGGCAATTTTTTTGAAAAAATGAGTTTAAAACAAAACTTAACCTAATCCTTTAACAACAGTTGACCGCCAAGCAAGTAACATATTTCTTTCAAAACGCATGTACTTATTAAATACAAAAATCAGTCGGAGTATTTTATGCCAGAAAAAGTTAAAATAATTGTTCTATTAGGAACCACTGGACATATCTAATCCGTAGAATGTAAAATAAATGAAATGTGTCACCTAACCTAACTGGCTAATGTAGTTTTGTTTGACATTGAATTTGATACTTTCCAATTCAATGTCATTTCTCTTAAGTATGTTAGTGCATGATGTATAACAACGCAGTGCACGTTTTGTTATTAGTACATTCATGTTTATATAAGAATTACCTAAACATTAATTAAATGTGTAAACTATATATAAGTTTAGGATGATGGTAATGAATAAATCAATCGTTCCATACCAAGTACAGTATAACAATACACGATAAAGATACCTTCAAGAAATGTCTTATCAATGTTGTAGAGAGAACGGTTTCCTATGACGTCATCAGATATTATGAGCAGTTTAATACAGTATTTAGGGTACGTATTTCACGTGCAAAATACTTAAAATTCTATGGTTTAAATGTACACAGAGAATATTTTTTAAACTGATCACACTAATCTTCAAACATTTTGCAAAATATAGTTTTTGACTTGTAATTGGACATTTCTGTATGTTTCTATATTTCTTATGTTTAGGGTTAGTTGAAAACAAAAAATGTTTCCAAAATATGTAGGTGATTTTTTAAACAAAATTCTGTATTATGAGTATTTTTAATGTGTTCTTCTTGTATTATAATCATTTGTAGTCCCCAGTTATTTTTCAACTATCGTACAAGACAAATTTTGTTTGGTTATGATAATAGTTTCAAATATAAACTGCCAATATAACTGATTATAGGACTATAAAATGATTTTTACATGATGCTTTTTTTTACTTTTTCGGATATTATTAAATTTTAATGAAGTTCTGACTTCTGATTTTTGTAATTTAAAATTTCACTTTAAATTTGTCCTACTTGTTGCTTCATCTAAAGAAATAAACCTAACCTAACCCAACCCTACACGTACAGTGGCAATGACCCACCCACCCACTTCAACACGTACAGTGGCAATGACCCACCCACCCACCCCTACACGTACAGTGGCAATGACCCACCAACCCAACCCTACACGTACAGTGGCAATGACCCACCAACCCAACCCTACACGTACAGTGGAAATGACCCACCTACCCACCCCTACACGTACATTGGCAATGATAACAGTGACCCACCAACCCAACCCTACACGTACAGTGGCAATGACCCACCAACCCAACCCTACACGTACAGGTGGCAATGACCCACCAACCCAACCCTACACGTACAGTGGAAATGACCCAACCACCCCTACACGTACAGTGGCAATGATGACAGTGACCCATCCGCCCACCCCTGCACGAACAGTGGTTCTGACCCACCCGCCCACCTCTACACGTATAGTGGTATTGTTGTGTATAAACCTAGGACTGAATATAGGCATACGCAAAATATATCATTTATTGAAATACTCAAGTCACAAAAATATGAAACTCTTCGTAAAACATGCATTCCAGAACTATCAATATGGGAATTACAATTCGGGTCACTACTACCCAAGTGCAATCCAAGAAGTGTTGTTTCTGTTTCTAATTGTATTTATCATTAAAAACTTTATAAAAGTGTGTGTTTTTTTTTTGTCTTATTTAGATGAAATATAAATTCAGTCAAAGTGGTTTTCAAATCATTTAAAAAGCAACATTTTATTTTGATATTAGTTATAGCTCCATTTAGACTTTATTTTATGTAATTGTCGTTTTCCGAATAAAGAAATGCTTATATCGAAAAATCGATAGCATACATGCCAAGATTGGTAAGACGTTTTGTTAGTAAAAATATCGTAAAATTTATTTAATCCTTTAATAATTTATAACAATATACAATATAATTTACATTTAAATAATTTACAACAATATCCTTTAATATAACAAATGAATAAAAAAGGGCCTAAAACAGATCCTTGAGGTACGGAGTAGTTTATACTTTCAAGTTATGTGTTTTAATTGGACTTTTCAGAGTTTTTTTGTTGTGCGATTGCTTGCGATTTAATAAATATAATTAAAGTAATTTAAGGAACACTCCTTTCACTCCAAAATTTGCCGTTTGATCTACTGTAAAATTGTAGAGTGGCATACATTGTCAAAAGCCTTAGATAGGTTAAAAATGCCTGAATTGCTATATTACCAATGTCCATGGCTTTTATAACAGCATCCGTAAAGATTATAAAGAGGATTTACCGTTTCTAAAACCATGATGTGGTTACCACTGTATGAGTGTGGGAGGGGCAATGACCATTGTACGTGTATGGGAGAGTGAGTGGGCAGTTACCACTGTATGAGTGTGGGGAGTGTATCTTGAAAATGGAGAGATAAAGGAAACTGTGATTTCTTCGTGACAGCCAGGTTGGAGGGCTTAGTTAGAAGACAGATGTTGCTACCACACGATCTGGCGGATGTTGGGAGTAGTAAAAAAGGAGCCACGACATGTGGTTACATGATTCATGTACAGAATAAGTTATTTGTTTCAAAGTGACTTTTAAAGTAACTATTAAAAATAGGCGTTCCAGTAATTTTAACTATGAAATAGACAATTGTTCTTTATGACTGATTTCGTATTATGGAAGATTAATCAAAATTGTAAATATGTAAAATGTGATTCCTAGTACAATAAATAGGATACTAAAATATAATATGAGTTACAAAATAATTGAATTGGCATATACATATATTTTTAGGCTTTTGCTATGTTATGGAAGATCTGAAGTAATTATACAGTGAAAAAATAAACAGATGACGCATCCAATAGTGCCCTGAATATGCCCTATGTGTCGAGTTATTTTTCCGGTTTGCCATACGATGACAGGCCCAACACCTTGTCAGTCCCTGCCTTATCCCCCTTCAACCATAAAGGATGAACGTGGTAATACTTACTAGAGATGTATAAAGATGTACATTTGTTGCAATATATTCATAATTGCCACTGAGATGTTCGCTGAGGCCCTAAGAAAGTGACCCCTCTTTTTCTCTGTGATAAAACATTTGAATTATGAAATACTTCAAATTAAATTGTAAATTCCAGTTTGACGTAAAAACTCCAGTAGTTTTTAGTTTTAAAATACTTTAGTTAATTATTTTATAAAATGATAGAGATTGCTAAGTTCCTTAAATATCATAATAAATTAAAATAACAATGCACAGACCTACACTATAATATAAATGAAAACAAAAGAAACTTGTTAAAACATTAGAAATGGTAAATAACATAAATAATTCTTAGTTTAATGTCATAAATACTATCTATATAAACGTGATTTTGTAGGCTTATAAGTAACATAAATGACGCAAGTTAATACAAAAAGAATTAATAGAAGATAAATCAAAACGGCCAAGGAACAAGCTCTGTAAGAAAACAATACTGTAGTTGAAAATCAAATAATGCTATTAACTAGGCCGGCCTAAGGCGAAAATTGCAAGTGTGCAAGATTCAAATTTTATGGCCTTACCGGGGGTCTGGGGACCCTACCCCTGAAAAATTTTTGAAATTTAAAGTCTAAAAACACAGTTTTTGTGGACTTTTGCACCTTTTACAAAGTTAAATTAACGTCACTCAAATTTATTTATTATTGATTGACTTGATAGGTTTAATGCTCTTTCTTCTATCTTAAACCACTATTATGTTAAATAAATTAATGAAAACCTCTGGCCTACATTACAATTAGTTTTACACTTATCAGTTTTACAATAAACACATAATGCGGGAATCACCGTCCGCCGGCCTAAGGTAAATGTACATATCTCAGGGGGAAAAGAAAATAAAACAACAGAACATATTGAACCAATAATTACAGAGTGTAATAATGGCACATACAACAAAGGTTTATTAACTATTTATTATTTATGGCACATACAACATAGTCTCTTTTATTATACATTTATACAAGGGCTTTTCTTGCTTTCATTTCGGAGAATGAATTAACTATGTCCAAGTAATCAATGACAGCTCATTTTCAACTGAAGTCAGTGTCGATCAACGTCAACTTTGAAAAGCTCGTTCAGCGGAGGCGACCGACATGGGCATTGTGGTTACGATCCGTGGTGCTATCCACAGGTTGACATAGGCATCCGTGCTTTCGGTCAATGACAAAAAGTAGGGATATCCATTACAGGAGACTTTCGACCTGAAAAGAATAAAATTTTGTCATGAAAGTCTTCAAGTGTAATTTTTAGATAAGATATAATGAAAAAGATTAGAGCGGATTTTAATATATTTTTCTTTTTACGTTACTTACGTGAGTACTAAAAGGTTAGAATAACAGAAGAAAAACAACACATACAAGGAACAACATTACTATACATAAATTAATTATGGAATCTTATTCTTACATTCTTACATATGAGACGCCGACACAACGTTGTTGGTATTTTAAGGCGAATATGAATGGTTATATGAGTGTAGGATGAGTGTGGATGAGTGTAGGCTGGTTACTATCTGAGTTCAACTGTTCCTCAGAAAGGGCAATTTATTGCCAACAGCCAGGGCAACTAAGGGACCTACAGCTTTACGTGGAATCCGAACCACGTAGTGCTGGTCTGATATTCAGGTAATTGACAAGCCTGACACTCAGTTATCTCCCCCACACAACACCCGCACAATGATTACCACCCAACATGGACACCCCAGATTTCTCTAGTAGTGTCCACGCCGATAGCGGACGCCATGTCAGTATTAAGAGGACCGAGCATCCAACCTATCGCCTATTAATATATATTGCATTAATCAAATTCTAAGTTTAATGCAATATATATCTGGTAAAAAATAAGGTAAGCTAGAGTAAGGTAAGAAGTGGAATTTCACTGTACACAAATCTATCATGTTTAAATGTTAATTTGATAAGTATTAGGATGGTGAAATATTAATATTACTTTCAATAACTAACACGACCTGTTAACTTAAATTTTAATATTATTTTACTGAAAGAGTAAAATAATATATAAAGAATTATTTGTATATTAATTAAGAGAGCATATTAGTTAAAAAGTAAATTAAGATAAAAGGTATACAAAAATACCTTCTTTGGGTAAAAGTTTACGTATAGGAACCAGCTCATTGCACTATTTGGCTCCTCTAATGTTACTTTGATTAGTCCCATCTAACATTAGCTCTTCGAGTTGTTCGTATTTGATCAAAAGTGTTTGTCGATCCGGCAGTTTGTCTAGCTTGAAGAGAAATGCAAATGTTGACCTTCAACTGCTCAAACCTTTCTTCCACAGCAGTCTCGACTAATGGTAAGAAAAATCAACTTAAAAATTGTCTTGTGAGTCAGTAAAAGAGGTTCAGATTCGTCTCTACCCTCAGTCCCTCATAGCCAAAGTGTTTCTTCCTCCTCCTGGGTTTTGGTGTTTTGAATTTCGCTTCAACTCTCAGCTCTTCATCCAACTCTTTTGCTTTCACCAAACTAGATACAAATCCATTTTCACGAAAGTCGACAAAATTTTCTGGGATGGATTTCAACGCGTCTACAGATGGTCAAATTTATTAGTATTATTTTTTTTATTACCAAAATTGGCCAATTTTATGCCCTTCCAAAAGGCTCGAGTGTGCGGCTGCATAGCCTACTTCACATACCCTTCAGGCCGATACAAAAGTCAACTTCCCTCCATATTTCATCAAACTCTGTTCGGTGGTTCCGGAGATTTCACGATGAGTGAATAAATAATTTTTACAATTTTATATTGAGATTATAAAAATTAAAAAAGACCAAAGAAGACTTTAATTTACAAGATACAAAATTTAATAACTCTATTAAAACACAAGACATGCTGGCAGTGACTCTAGGATAAGTTTTAATAGTTAAATAAAATCCGATATAATGTTATATTTGCTACTACCTTTCCATGCCTCTCTCAATTGGTTTTTGTCTTTTTATTCAGTTTTGACGCGTATAACCACTGTTATTATTAAATGATAATAAAAAAGTCTGGGGTACAAAGACAATTGTATTTTTGGTATAGGGAAACACTGCGCTTGTAATGGCATAACTCACTATTCAAAAATATTTATGTAGTCACATTAGAGAAATACCTTCAGTAAAAGAATTTTTAAGTCTGTACTCAAAGGACAAACACCTCGCAGCCCGCACGTGAGTTGGCACGAGCGGGTCGTTTCAGCAATAAAAATAACGAGCTGTGCATCTCTCACACTCAAATTTACGGCGCAGAAGACCATTACGAGAAAATCTCTCACATAACTTTTAATTACAAATCATACAATTATTCCTTGAGGTTACAACAGCTGAGTCAAGCTGGGGCATATAGCACAGGGCAATAAGAATGCTGGAGCCATGCTATCTGGGCGCGTCATAAAGAAGCTTTTAGGTTATCGAAGACTGGCGCTGAGATGTTAACACAATTACTGACTTGTCCAGACTGCTGGCCCGGCCACGCTGTGGTAAACCATTTAGCTTGACGCTGTTAATGTAAATATACAGTTATGGCATCTTTTAGGTTATGTTCAGCAATTTTATACAGGAAGAAAGAACAACAGAAATAGCTTGTTATTGAAAGGTTGCTTTAACATAGAACCAAACCTGACGAAACACGAAACGTAACTGAACCAAACCACGAGATCCTTCCAACAAATTTGGTTTGTTATTCTCGCCTAGTGCCCTCGAGCTACTGCAGGGAAACTATAGGCCTACCTTAGTTTTAGGCTAACGATAGTTAATAACTGAACTGTTACATAATACCTATACAACAAGCACAATAACTTTTACATGTTATAGGCCTAGTGCTGACTCTAATTGTAACATTCTACTTTCGACCTGTTTAATTTCTCTTAAAGGCTTTCTTTCACTTTTAACTATTTGTATTGAGATGAAAATTAATTTAAGTTACAAGAAATTTCCCAATACAATACAGGTTACAGTGGCGTATACAGAAAAAATTTCGGGGGAGGGTGGCTCCAACATCTGGGGGGACTGGGCATGGAGTATATTTTTCGATATCGAAGTACAGAAAACCCTCGATGTTTTCCCTAAGATGTTGAGGTGTTATTTTTAAGAGCAGCTCATCGAAAGTGGAAATTGATATTCTGATGTAGTTAAAAAAAAACTCTTCTCTTAGGTGACAACAGAGTATTTAACGCCCCATGTAAATGCCTTCTCTGGAGAATTGGATGAACACATACACTTCTGTTGCATTTTCTTTTACGTCTGTGGCCAAGCACATAAAGCACTGTTAATAAAACAATCTCATCTAAGCTCAACAATTCGAGCCATATCTGAGCTCGAAGCTACAACTGAGGTTATCTTGTGAAAGACACCTGTTAAAGCGTACGCCCGGTGTCATATGATCTGAAAATAAAAATCTCTTTCGTCCGTCGGTAAATAATGAGAATGAACGTGTGTATACTATTTTTTCTCGTCTTCCTTTTTTGTGTAAAACTTCGGGGGGCTCTATCTCCCTGAGCCCTCCCCCTTACATACGCCCTTGACAGGTTGTATAGCCAACGCGTGTATTTGTCTCCATCACTGTCCAAATTTCTCTAAGGTCTCATGGTTAGCGTTGACTATGTGGATTTGATAAATATATTTAAAACTATTCATTTATTGAAATGGTTGTTATAGTTGTTGATTAAGACCCATCAACAGCCGTGAGGTTGTTTAATTATTGCATGGAGAATTTTTCACGAACAAGTTGTTAACATATTCTCTAGAATAACAACAATAGGAAAATAAAACTCCAGTTAAAGAACATATTATACGGTATATATTCACAGCTTGCTCATGATCTAGGAAAAACTGTGCACGTTGTTCATTTGAAAAAAGCACTCTGCAAGTGCGTGCGGCATTGTTACAATGAACATAGATAAACGTCACATTCTAATTATGTTCTGTTTAACAACATTTGAGATAAACTCAGGGCTGGATTTAGTATTTTGACACCCCTAGGCCCATTGTTTTCCGCCCCTAGACTGGTTAAAGTTACTTTCCTAAAAGCCTTTATTAAAACGTTATATCAGCCTACATGTTAATTGCTTAAGCACCATTCCTCGATGGAAGTTTATCATTGCAAGTTTTTTGAGGAGTTGACTTGGTTCTGGGCTTAACAAAATACCGTTAATGTTGGTAAGAGGTTGGTACCGTAAAAGACAACAAAATACCGTAAAAGATTGGTACAATTGAAACTATTCCAACGGTATAATATGTAAAAAACGTAAACTACGTATGTAAGCAAACTCGACTTGAATTGGAATACTTCGAAGCACAAAGGTTCGTGTTTCAAAAAAATTTAGCTGGGCATTCATCACTCTACTCTCCGTTCACACTTTAGTTGAGACTGTGGGCGCTGAATTGCCCATGCAATTGTAATGGAGCTTCCGCGCTACTAGCCAAGCACAAAACATTCACAGATTCACAGATTTTTTTTTTAGTAGGAGCTTGCGCCCATAGGCCCGGGCCTATTGGGAAATCCGGCCCTGGATAGACTAGCTACATATTGCTTGTCACAATGCTAAACAGTGTTAACAAATACAGAGGCTCAAAACTGGTACAAGAATGGTGCTCCGACACCCTGTTCATTGTAAAAACGCCGCACGCACTGCAGAAAGAGTGCTTGTTTCAAGTGAACGACGTGCACAGTTTTTCCTACACCAGCAAGCTGTGAATAAATTATAAAATCTGTTCCTTGACTCGAGCTTTGTTTTCCAACAGTTGTTATTCTTTTAGCGATTCCTTTAAATTTTTTACTTTTGTATCAAGATAAACATTAACTGAAGCAAATGACTTACGCCACAAAACATTCTTGACACTTAGGGCGGGTTTCGGAGTCAAGGTCGACATAGACCTGTTATAAATTAGTCTTGGACTAAAAATCGGGTTTCCGAGATCGAGTTAACGTCTTAAATGTGGGCTTATCTTAGACCCGAATTAACTTTGTTATAGCTTCACTGCAGGAAGCTAGTGAGAGTTTCTCTCTATTCAAAAAACGAAATACATTACACATTTCTTTCGCCTTGTAGGATATTTATTTGATTTGTAACGATGTTTCTAAAAAGACGTTACGTTTTCCGGACATTTCGAGGGAGGTTCTGACCCCCCCCCCCCCGCTGGCTACGGCATTGGTTTCCGTCGGAATGAGGACCTCTGACGTCCTTATCGTTGATTCTATTAGATAACAAACGAATCAATTCTTGTTTACTTTCTTTTCATATTCTATACTGTACCTGCTTTTAATTCCGCTTCGGTTAAATATTGAAATGAATAATTTATATTTCTCTCACATTCTTGATAGAACTCCAGGAGGAACATAATCCAAAATAATCCCGTAATCCATAATTGCTAAGTGTCCGCGACTCGTGCACAATGCAACTTTCAACTAGTGACTGAAAAATCACCAGAAAAATAGACGATTCACATACGGTCTCCAAAAGCCGTTGGTTTCACTTTAACCAGTGGTGGTTCGGCAAGTCGTATTTTACTTACACTCTTATTGCCTTAAAGCTTACACTTTCATTAATAGGTAGGTAAAATAAAATCTGTTGACTTAAAACTTAAGAACACATTTGAATTTTTCTGGTGCTTTGAACTAAATATGATACTAGGCATCCTTAAAATCTCTCCAAACTATCACATTCAATATTTTCCTTTTAAATTCATGATGAGTGAGGGTATTTTCTTGAAATGTTTTAACAAAATATTTGGACATTTTGAAGCAGAGGGATCCTATAGCTCCTGTCCTTTCCATCATTATAGTACATTCACATTTTGGGCTAGTGTACTCTTTGCTTGATGATCCAGTCAAGTATTTTCGGTTTTTCCATAATTTCTGTCATTTTGGTTTTTGAGACAATGGGGTTAATACTTTTTTTTCTATACCTTGAAGATGTAATATAATTAGGAATTTATATGACACCCCATTTATGTGTATCAAATTTTTAAAATTTAGTTTATTGATTTCAGACAAATCATATTTTTCGGATTATGAAATTCAGCTGAAAACTAAATACAAGGAATGGTTTATGATATCCTACATATAATATAATTTCTGTTAAGTTTGCTGTTTAATTTTTCACATTATTAGTTTGGTAAACCCATTTGGCTCATGCAAATTTGAAATATTTTTTTCTTATGCCATTAACTAATGTGAGCATATTTAAATTCTCCTTTTAGTTTCAGTGCTCCCTCCTACTAAAAACCCATTGATCGAGGCGGTATTTCCTTTCTCTCAGGACACCTTTCTAAATTACTTTTTCCTTATGCCACTAACTAATGTGAGCATATTTAAATTCTCCTTTTAGTTTCAGGGCTCCCTCCTACTAAAAACCTATTGATCAAGGCGGTATTTCCTTTCTCTCAGGACACCTTTCTAAATTACTTTTTCCTTATGCCACTAACTAATGTGAGCATATTTAAATTCTCCTTTTGGTTTCAGGGCTCCCTCCTACTAAAAACCCATTGATCGAGGCGGTATTTCCTTTCTCTCAGGACACCTTTCTAAATTACTTTTTCCTTATGCCACTAACTAATGTGAGCATATTTAAATTCTCCTTTTAGTTTCAGGGCTCCCTCCTACTAAAAACCCATTGATCGAGGCGGTATTTCCTTTCTCTCAGGACACCTTTCTAAATTACTTTTTCCTTATGCCACTAACTAATGTGAGCATATTTAAATTCTCCTTTTAGTTTCAGGGCTCCCTCCTACTAAAAACCTGTTGATCAAGGCGGTATTTCCTTTCTCTCGGGACACCTTTCTAAATTACTTTTTCCTTATGCCACTAACTAATGTGAGCATATTTAAATTCTCCTTTTAGTTTCAGGGCTCCCTCCTACTAAAAACCCATTGATCGAGGCGGTATTTCCTTTCTCTCAGGACACTTTTCTAAATTACTTTTTCCTTATGCCACTAACTAATGTGAGCATATTTAAATTCTCCTTTTAGTTTCAGGGCTCCCTCCTACTAAAAACCCATTGATCGAGGCGGTATTTCCTTTCTCTCAGGACACTTTTCTAAATTACTTTTTCCTTATGCCACTAACTAATGTGAGCATATTTAAATTCTCCTATTAGTTTCAGGGCTCCCTCCTACTAAATACCTAGTGATCAAGGCGGTATTTCCTTTCTCTCAGGACACTTTTCTAAATTACTTTTTCCTTATGCCACTAACTAATGTGAGCATATTTAAATTCTCCTTTTATTTTCAGGGCTCCCTCCTACTAAAAACCCATTGATCGAGGCGGTATTTCCTTTCTCTCAGGACACTTTTCTAAATTACTTTTTCCTTATGCCACTAACTAATGTGAGCATATTTAAATTCTCCTATTAGTTTCAGGGCTCCCTCCTACTAAATACCTAGTGATCAAGGCGGTATTTCCTTTCTCTCAGGACACTTTTCTAAATTACTTTTTCCTTATGCCACTAACTAATGTGAGCATATTTAAATTCTCCTTTTATTTTCAGGGCTCCCTCCTACTAAAAACGTATTGATCAAGGCGGTATTTCCTTTCTCTCGGGACACCTTTCTAAATTACTTTTTCCTTATGCCACTAACTAATGTGAGCATATTTAAATTCTCCTTTTATTTTCAGGGCTCCCTCCTACTAAAAACCTATTGATCAAGGCGGTATTTCCTTTCTCTCGGGACACCTTTCTAAATTACTTTTTCCTTATGCCACTAACTAATGTGAGCATATTTAAATTCTCCTTTTAGTTTCAGGGCTCCCTCCTACTAAAAACCTGTTGATCAAGGCGGTATTTCCTTTCTCTCGGGACACCTTTCTAAATTACTTTTTCCTTATGCCACTAACTAATGTGAGCATATTTAAATTCTCCTTTTAGTTTCAGGGCTCCCTCCTACTAAAAACCCATTGATCGAGGCGGTATTTCCTTTCTCTCAGGACACTTTTCTAAATTACTTTTTCCTTATGCCACTAACTAATGTGAGCATATTTAAATTCTCCTTTTAGTTTCAGGGCTCCCTCCTACTAAAAACCCATTGATCGAGGCGGTATTTCCTTTCTCTCAGGACACTTTTCTAAATTACTTTTTCCTTATGCCACTAACTAATGTGAGCATATTTAAATTCTCCTATTAGTTTCAGGGCTCCCTCCTACTAAATACCTAGTGATCAAGGCGGTATTTCCTTTCTCTCAGGACACTTTTCTAAATTACTTTTTCCTTATGCCACTAACTAATGTGAGCATATTTAAATTCTCCTTTTATTTTCAGGGCTCCCTCCTACTAAAAACCCATTGATCGAGGCGGTATTTCCTTTCTCTCAGGACACTTTTCTAAATTACTTTTTCCTTATGCCACTAACTAATGTGAGCATATTTAAATTCTCCTATTAGTTTCAGGGCTCCCTCCTACTAAATACCTAGTGATCAAGGCGGTATTTCCTTTCTCTCAGGACACTTTTCTAAATTACTTTTTCCTTATGCCACTAACTAATGTGAGCATATTTAAATTCTCCTTTTATTTTCAGGGCTCCCTCCTACTAAAAACGTATTGATCAAGGCGGTATTTCCTTTCTCTCGGGACACCTTTCTAAATTACTTTTTCCTTATGCCACTAACTAATGTGAGCATATTTAAATTCTCCTTTTATTTTCAGGGCTCCCTCCTACTAAAAACCTATTGATCAAGGCGGTATTTCCTTTCTCTCGGGACACCTTTCTAAATTACTTTTTCCTTATGCCACTAACTAATGTGAGCATATTTAAATTCTCCTTTTAGTTTCAGGGCTCCCTCCTACTAAAAACCTATTGATCAAGGCGGTATTTCCTTTCTCTCAGGACGCCTTTCTAAATTAATTTTGTTCGCCCTAACGAAGGCTCTTATAATGCTGTGCCAACAATGTTGATCTCCGCTTCTCTTCTGGACCATCACCAAATGTGAAACTCTTTTGTTGCCTCATCCAATTTTGCTTGGCTTTAGTAGTTTATTAGGACCTTCTTTTCCTTTGCTTATGAGAGCAAAAGTGTGAGGAAAAGGAGACAGGAGTATATATTGAGCATAAATTGGGCTACTGCTATTTATTTTTTTTTGTAGACTTCCGCAGGGATTTCATTAGGATCTGGCACTCTCCTGTGTTAGTACTCATGCACCTATTCTAAGTGTAAAAAATTCACATATTAATGTTTTATATACACACACACATATATATATACAGGGTGAATGGTACGTGGTGTTTAAAAATTTAAGGGCTTAAACTACATGCTTGGGGCTACTTAAAAACGTAAATTTCAGTTTTATATGCCAAATGGTTAGTGTGGTATGTTCAAATTAAGATTTCTTTTTAAATCGTGGACCTAACCATAAAAAAGCTTTATTACTTACTCAAAAGATCAAATTTTTTAAACTATGACACCATTTTTGAAATCTACATTAAATTTTTAACATGAATAATGAGCTAGTAGCCTGCATAACTTAAGGTTGGTACTTAAAATTATGCTTTAAAGCAAAAGAATCATGTTTTTGTAAAATTTTAAACAATGTTTTAAGCGTAGTTACTAAATTACGGTAACGGATATAATGTGTCAAACTATACAGAAAACTGCATAATTTAATGGTCTTTCCAGTGATATGCTTTTGTTTGTATTATCGTACAATGTTCCATTTTTTATTATTATTTGAATAGAAAGAAACACAGAGTAGTTAAAAAATTTTAAGACTATCTTACTAGCCAGCAACTAGGACTGGACATTCAAATATGGTTATGTGATTAAAAACACATGTAAATCAGGGACAAATGAGGTTTTAACCACAATTCTTAGACTCGGCATACACCCCAACCTTATCAATAGTTTTGTCTGTTGTACTTAATGACTGGGAAATTCCACTACCTGCATAGTTTAACAAAAGTTAGTTTCTTTTAAAGCAACCTTATCACGAGGAAAACTGGAATCCATTATCTGTTTACTCTTTAGACCGGGTCTGTGTATAATCTATTCAGTTCTGTAGCATCATGGAGTTCACTACAAGGGAATATGCAGAAATGTATTTTGTTTATGGATTTTGCAACGGCAATGCACTTGCTGCGCAGAGTACAGTTTAAGGTACCCAGATCGAAAAGCCCCCAGCCCACAGGTGTTCACTAGACTTCACCAGAGGTTAGTGGAAAGTTCAAAGAAAGTCATCTGAGGTAGGTCCAGTTAATTATGATGTAGGTGTTGAAGAATTGATTCTAAATACCTTTCAAGAAAACCCAGAGAGTAGTAGTAGGGCAATTGCGGCTCAACTAAATGTTTCACAGTGGAAAGTGTTGGATATTCTTCATAGAAACAAGTTTCATCCATAACACTTCACGCCTGTACAAGCACTTGAAGCTCAAGACTTCGCTCCTCGTGTTCAGTCCTGTAGATGGTTGCCCAATAGCGATATTGAGCAGTATCATTTCTTCAAAAAGATCCTTTGGACAGATGAGGCCATATTTACAAGACAAGGAATCTTTAATACACATAATATGCACATGTGGGCAAAAGATAACCCAAGAGCAACCAAAGAACGATCTTTTCAAAGGAGATTTCACATTATGGTATGGGTTGGAATAGTAGGTGAAACGCTTATTGGCCCACATTTCTTCGAGGGAAACCTCCCTTTGCTGCTAGACCATCTCAACCAAGAAAAAAGAGACGGTCTCATTTTCCAACAAGACGGAGCTACACCGCATTTCACCGCAGAAGTGCGTCACTGGATGACACTCAATTATCCTACATGGATTGGTCGGGGTGGGACCGTACCGTGGCCAGCTAGATCGCCGGACCTTAGTCCCATGGATTTCTGTGTATGGGGATGGATGAAACAAAAAGTCTATTCTGCACTTATCAACATAGAACAAGAACTGAGGGAGAGAATAACTGCGGCTGCTGAAGTAGTGCGCCAAGAAGTCTCTACAAAAGTGACAGTTCAACAAATGCGCAAGAGAGCACGGGCCTGCATCAGAAATGAAAGAAGGCAGTTTGAACAACATTTGTAAATCTTATTCTTTTAAGTTGACATTTTTTAAAATTATTTTTACGAATGTAATTAGTATGTCTTAATATTATATCCAAATCAAAGTATTATAATCTTTCTTTTAATAAATAGTCAAAGCTTCAAGTTTTCTGCAAACTGTGTTTTAATTCAGTTTCACCTAACGTTTTCGATGACAAAACAAAACAATTAAAATCACAATTATACTATTGAAAAGATCATTAAATTACAAAGTTTTCTGTATGGTTTGACACATTATGTCCGTTACCATAATTTAGTAACCAAGCGTAAAACATTGTTTAAAATTTTACAACAATATGATTTTTTTTTTACTTTAACGCATAATTTTAAATACCAACCTTAATTTACGCATCTTACTAGCTCATTATTCTTGTTGATTGGGTCCACGATTTAAAAAAAAATCTTAATTTGAACATACCACACTAACCATTTGGCATATAAAACTGAAATTTGCGTTTTTAAGTAGCCCAAAGCATGTAATTTAAGCCCTTAAATTTTTAAACACCACGTACCATTCACCCTGTACATATATATTGTGTATGTCTCTGGGTTACATTGAACAACTGTGGGTTTGGAACAAGTTGTCAATGTTCACAACCATTTGGGTACCACCTAAGGTTGGCTTAACCGATCGGAATAATGATAGGGCGTAGTTTCATAGAGAGTGATTGTTCTTTAACATTAATAGGCTTATTGTACTGTAATAATTTTTAAATAATAAGTTAATAAGTTTTTTGTATGTTTATTTACACCAGTGAGTATTAAAAACAATACAGGATAATAAATCATCAACAAATACAAAATCATACAGTTTACAAAAATATTTACTTATAATAAAAATTACAAATTCTTAACTATAAATAAAATTAAGGTTATCTACAGTACACTCAAATGAAACGCAACAAATGATAAAGGTATAAACAGGAGCCAATCAATTTTATTTCGAAATAGTGTTAATGATTTGGTTTGGAAAATAAACTGTTTGTACTAGAACATGATGCTTATATTTTCCTAACATATTGTGTGAAATACTGGTTAAAATATAAAAATAAATAAAAGAACTTAAAAAATGTTTATAGTAAAAATCTTAAATTATTTTGACATTATTAAAGTTCTTTACCTTATACTAAATACTGTGCATATTTACAGATATTAAAATTTAATATTTTATATAATCTGAAACTAATAAAAAATGAGAACACAGTTATGAATTAAAACCATACATAAGTGTAATTGTACGATATAATTAAAAAGTAAACTCAAAGAATCAAATAAATATTTACAGTCTGTCAGTTCAAGTTTGAACAATGTCAGTTAACACTTTTATCGCAATAAGGCACATTTTAAAATTTAGTTTAGACTAGTTTTGATTTTTTATGATTGTAAAAGAATAGTAACCGTTATTACTGAAAAAGGACCAGCCAATACCTACAAAGAAAACTAGTTAATACTTGTACAAGCCAATAATAATTTTGATATTTCACAAAGAAAGATAAACATCAGCCAGCAAATGCAATCTGATATAAAAGGCTTGTAAAAATACTTTTACACAGATACTTATTAAATAACAAAAGCATTTTTCATTCTCAAAATAGTAACATATCTCTCTGAATTTTACACAATCATTGCAAATACAAAATTACTTTAAAACACATAATGAACTGACAAATTGCTCCCTAAAATTCAACCAAAAATTATCATTAATTACAAAGATCATTCCTGTTTTTAAATATAATTATATAGAAAATGCATGGTAAAAGAAATTCATTTATTGTAAGTAATAGTATAATTTTTAAATATATTTAAATTTGACTTAATTTAAAAATTAATAACTACAATAACAAAATTTGAAATGTTTAGTGCCATCAATTTATGTTCTTAGTGTAAAAAGAGTTGCTTCAGATGGCTTTTTATTCTTCACAAACTAATGAATGTTAATGTAGTTTTGTGAAAAATTCTTCTTAAGTTATGAAACAATCACAAGTAAGATTCTTTCTAACGCAAGTTTATACGAATTATTTGATTTTAAAAAATGATTAAACATATTTCTGTATAACATTTAAATACATTGTTAGTCAATCAACAAAATCTATACAAACACTAAAAAAGTTATTCTAGTTTTATAGTCAAGAAATGTAAAAATTTTCTCTTTTAAGAGATTTAGATAGAATAATGTAACATATTAATGTTTATAATTTCCACAGATAAGATTGCAGATTTCCTATCCACCCTCTTTCCCAATCTATTATAACCACATCTTTATTATCTAATTAATACTTTATAATAATAATTTGTACAAACTAATTATAATTTATTGTTATGAATAAAACAAAATTTGAGAATTTACTAAATAGTGCCTGCTATCACAATACCACAGTCATAAAGTAAAATCGTAGAGGGAAAAAGAATTGTAATTACAAAATTTACTTTAAAACTAATGAAAACCACCCAACAGAATAAAACAATAAAGCGTCATACTGTGGTGATTAAAGTGTAGAAATAAACCATATTCATAAAATGAAAGGCTCTCATGTAAGGTTAACAGAAAGCAGTTGAGTGGTAACTATTCTTGAGAGATGTGATTCTATGGTCAACAACCAAAATGTTCTTCCAAACGAGAATTACATTGTTGATCTTCCATCTTTTGTTTAACAGCTACACATTTCAAGATTTCTAAACCAATAGCTTTCCCCATTGGAGGAGGAACTGCATTTCCAATCTAGAAAACAACCAATTTTTGTAAACTCAACTTTTTAAATTTACATAAATAAGCCATGTGCAACATAATATAATAAATCAAATTAGGCAGGTAAATAAGGAAATCCTTTCACAAATTAATTGTTATACATAGATATATTTGTATATAACTTATTTTCTATTCTGTAAATTCCAAAAAGGAATAATTTATCAAAGGAACCATTAACATGAATCTCAATAGCACACTTTAAAAAAAATTCCCTTGTACGTAACATACAATGTCAAAAGAAACTTTTCAATAAAATAAATTTCAAAAGAACTTCCTATCAAATAAATTTCTGTAATGTTTCATCAATAGAATTATTCTGACTTTTCAAGTGTTCAAGAGATTTTTTTCCTTTTTAATGTATTGTAATTTGCAACGTTTCTTGCGTCTCATTACTTTTTAAATAAATAAATATCCTTATTTACCATTGACAGATACAAAGAATCCAAATAGGCTTCGTCAAATTTTGTACCATGAGATACATATTTTCCCAATTGCTTTTTACAAATTCATTGCCAAATTCGGAGTGGTGGCTATTTTTAGTCACAAAAAAACAACATGAAAAGCAAAATAGGGCTATCGTTTCCCTACTCCTTATCATCCATCCCTGTTAGTGGTTTTCCCATTGGCCAGCTTTTTAGAAAATATTGGCATTAGAAAAGCCTGCCAATGCTGTCTCTCGGTAAATTATCCGGTTTACAAGGACGTCCTTTTAACATTGAAAGATCTATGATGTCTAAATTTTCCCAAAGATTAGGACTATTATTGTCAACATTAGTAGAAGTGGAGTTTCCTTCAGAATAACCAGTAACAGGCGTAAAAAAACAACCGCATCAGAAGAGATGACTTCAGTTAATGCTGCACTCTTCTTTAACAACTAATGCAGTTGTAGTCTGAGTAAGATAACTCCTTAATAAGAAAAACCAATCTTATTAACAACAAATTAGGTCCTTAGGTCTACTTATCCATATCAATTGTGAGATTGTAACAGCAAATAATCGGAAGACTTTATATAATATTTATATTGTATAACTATTACACATTAAACAGAAAACTTGATGACTATCTAAAGCATCAGAGACTATAAAATAAGATGATTTTCAACCGAATCTAACTCCCCACTACACACAACTTCTAACATACGAACAAAGTGCTTTAAGACTAACGAATGGATCACCAGATGTGGTAGGTTTGCCACCGTCTAGCAGATGTGGTGGTCAGGCGTGGATGTGACGGTGTAGTGTACGTATGTACGATGGAACCGTCGGCCCGGAGAAGAGCGTCTAGGACTACTGTTAAAGAGAACGTTACAGGAGTTTAATTTCCTAATTCAGATCAAACTTTTTTCAATGTCTGTTTAAACAGTTTTTTTAAAGCATTGAAGCAATATTTAATCAAATAAATACAAGTAAAAGTGCTCCCATTTAAAGAACGCATTAATCATTTTTATTTTGAATATGAAATTCATGGGACCTCAAATATTATCTTAGGTTCATGGGGCCCCAAGGGGCTCCAGGAGATTGGAGGCCTGGGGCATTTTGCCCCAGTGGCCCCCCCTCTCAGCGGCCCTGTGCAAGAGTCTTTAAGTTTCATTCGTATTTGAGTTACAGTTCCGTTTACTTCTCAGTGCGCTATATTTACTCTCCATTACCACAATCTGTTACAGTTTTATGTTCGTTATAACCTTATCATGCATCATGTCTGGGAGTTACAAAAATAACCAGGTATGTTATTTATCCTGTTTCGTTCCTATTTGCTTCTTGATAAATAAATCAAATTATGTCTGATCAGGGTGTTTAATCCCCCTCAATCTGCAGTTTGAGGCATGTGTCTTATCAGCATGTTTAATCCCCCTCAATCTGCAATTTAAAGCATGAATCTGACCAGCGTGTTTTATCCTTCTCAATCAGCAGTTTGAGGCATGTGTCTGACCGGCATGTTTAATCCTCCTCAGGCCGTAGATAAGGGGCTAAGGCACTGGCTTGCCACGCTGCCGGTCCGGGTTCGATTCCCGATGTGACCACTAATAGATTTTGCCCTGCCGCTCCCGTGGTTCGGACGTCACGTAAAGCCGTTGGTCCCCAGGATAAGTGTTAGAGAGGGCTCCTTAGCCCTAACTTCGCCTGGTAAAATAAGACAATCTTTAACTTTAACTTTATCTGCAATTTGAAGCATGAGCCTGATCAGCATGTTTAATCCTTCGTAATCTGCATGTGAATCATGAGTATGGGAAGTATGTTTGACGGTGAATATGCTTAGGACTATAAATCTAGTTGAAATCAGCAATCTATATATAAGCTTCATGGTTTTTTTTTTTTTTTTTTTTTTTTTTTTTTTTTTTTTTTTTTTACATAATTATGGCCCCGCTAAATAACAAATAATACTTGTCAGCGGGGTCCATCTTAACTGTAACATGTGATACATCAAATAAATTAGTATATAGTACATAGTAATGTAATAAATTTAACATAATCTTAAGAATAACTGTATAGAAACAATGGCAATTGGCGGGCAAATAATTCACCTAGTGTATAAGTGGCAAACTTAAACAAGTTAACTGATATTACATAGATAGTTTATAATAACAAGTACTATGAATATTTTATAAAAAGGTTGTTCCCAAAGATGGTGCCTTTGTACATTTCATGAGGAATGGGTGGAGCTGATTAACTTCCCTTACCCCAACTCAAAAACAGGTTTCTCTGCCAGATGTGATTTAACATGTTCTCAAACTAGCAACTGCTTTAACTAGTCAGTTCAGTATCAGCTCCAACCATGTGCACTATATGCTCCAAGCTTACAGAAAAATTTTCAATGATGAAATAAACAATAAATCAGCTTAATTAACCTATTCAACTGATAATCCCAAAATTTCTCATTTGTAATGTGATTCTTACAGTACTAACACTACCCAATATTATGTATTAATTGTTATGTACTATGGAATATATTCAGTGTTGCTATTGTGTTTCAAAGTGTTTGGTGTTATATGTAATCCATATTTTAACTAACTTCATAGTTTTGGTGTTATAAGTGTGTAGTTTACTAATTTACTAACTCCAAACTAATAAAAAAAAAAAAAAACCGAAAACTAAGGCAGTCAGTACTATTCACGAACCAAATTGATCAGTAGTGATGTGTTTTGTTGAATGTAAGTACACTAACAGTATACATTTAATAAAAATTATATGTATCTAACAATGAATTGAATTAACTCCAGTATTAACAACTTACACTAATATTTAAAAGTAAATACAAAAAACACAATTCCACTAAATTTATTGAGAAAAAACCCATACTTAATCATGAACTTGTAGTACATAATATTTATGCAGTCAGATAGACTGTCATATTGTTAATTAACTGTACAAACAATTTTATTTTAGTGAGTGACCTAACAATTTGTGGTAGTAAAAAGAAGTTGCATCCCAACTGTAGGTCAGTGAAATATCACCATAAATTATACAAAGTAATTTCCTAGTCAGCTAGGCTGCCACACCTTTATAAGTAGTTTTATGTAGTTAATAGTGAAATTTAAGGGGATAACAATTAAGCACATTCAATTAAAACTATTCATAATTACAAAGTACTATGATGATAACTTCCAGTATAACCTACTAGGCTACATTCTTAAAATTAATTTCACAAATATTATCAGCACCTACTACTATAGGTTATTTATAACCATATTTATAAACACTATGAAGCCAATGGAGGATATATTCATTATAATTCTCATATTTAATGATGCTTTACTATAGCAAGTCATAAAAAGTATGTCAATTAAAAAAAATAACTTATTAAAACAAATAATTATTTGATTGGAAAGAATGAGAAAATATTTAATGCCTATAATAAAAATGTGGAATAATGATGACAAGTGTTAAAACTAGAAATTCTATTATTAAAACTGTTTACCTGTCTGTGTTTGTCAAGAATACCTCCAAAAAATCTGTAGGTGTCCGGAAAGCCTTGAGATCGAGCACACTCTCGGACACTGACAACTCTCGTCTGCTCTGGATGTAAAACACGGCCCTAAAAGAAAAACAAAGTTGTACATAAATGAAATTATACATAACAGAGATAACAAGATGAACTTGTCTGCTGTATGATGCTATTTTTCAAAATAACTGGGGTCAGTTAAATCAAATCAGTAACTAAGAACACATCACTTGACAGGTTAGTAACTTTACTAGGAGGTTCAAACGAAGAGATAAAAAAAAGCAGTGAGAAAGAAGACAGCAGAAAGCAGATGATCGATTTTAGTAAACCACGTTCATCTTCAAAAAAAAATTTCAGATAAAAAACCATTTACAGAACTGATAATCTCTTCTCAGAATCTTTTTGATATAAGAATGGTATTGAGATTGAGCCCAAAAGTAATATTTCTAATTAACCCAGATTGAGATTGAACTCCCTTAGAAAATGAAGGTGAGAAAGTGTCTACTAATTGTTCCATTTGTCATTACCGACTTTTTCGTTACTTTTCCTGACTTGTTGGTTAAATTCCCGACTAAAATTATGTACAAAACCACAAGTAAAAACTTCCCAAGATTGACAATTCTGATGGTTTACAAAATTACCTTCAAAACTCCTTTTACAATAAAACATTTTATCCCTAAAAAGTACAAAAAAGGCTATTATCCTATATTATGTATTAAAATAAAAATATTAGCAGTTGTCATAAAAATATGTTGCACTGTATAATCAGTTCATTAAAAGAAAAAAAAAAACATAAATTAAAATTTTCCTTGAGAACAAATAACAGCATTAAAGCTGAGGTTAAGGACCGTTTGAGATAAATTACATCAATAAGCTTAAAAATTGTTTGTAAAACACCATAAAATATTTTAAAAATAATGTAATATATGACCTTGTGATGAAAATATTACATTTTCATCCCATTAACATATATAAGTTTGAGTAATGTCATGAAAATACTAAATTAATTAGACACCCATACCACTTACCCAATCACACACATAGTTGAGTATTCACCAAACACGTATAACTGTGATAGCATGTACACAGAAGTAATAGCAAAATCGGGCTTATTGTTATCAGTAACAATTGGAAATGGGAAAATAACTTAAAAATTATGAAGTTAAAAAGCTCTAATGCCAATTACATAAAATAATTTGTATGTTAATTCAATAAATAGTTACGGAATTAAAATAGTACAATTAAGTAAAATTATTTAATTCATTTAAATTTACTGAGACTAGAAAACTACTATCGAGAAATACTTCTTATTTTCCTGACTAAAATTTGGAATTCCTGCCTTTATTCAAATTTTTCCTACATAAAAAAAGCCTCAATCTCCCTACTGCCCCAACTGCTAGACACCTTGCTGCGCGTTTACCAACTATTCTAATGGTTAGTTTTACATCGTTGTATTTAGCTCCAGTGGCCATAGGTTTTGTGGCGATATAATATGAAACAATAAGTACTGTACCTGTTTCCCCATGGGCTCAGGGTTAGTGACAGTAGTGCTGAAGAAGCCTTCCCACTCAACACGGCCATACAGCCCTGCCCAGTGGTTGTGTCTGTTTCCCGTGTGGGGTAAACACCAGGGGATCAACGTATTGTACTGTCGGTCCATTGGATCACAAGGTTTGCCCATTGCACAGCTGCAAACTCCCCTCAGAGCACCTGTCGAGGATTTGCCGTTCTTCTTGTCTTGATGTGTGTATTGCCTTTAACAACACGGATATTTGACAATTTTAGGATATTGAAGGAAGAGACAAACGTAGCAAATATGACAAAAATAAGTAAAAAAACAATTTGAAATATAAAATAAATAAAAGTTAAAAAAATACTTACAACTTCTTGCTAAAAGTGCCATCACTAAGACGAACTGCTAAGTTTGGAAGATCTCTCCAGTCTGAACCTGACTTAATTGGGATGTTGGCAATTCGAGCCTCAACAAGTGGGGCCATCTCTTTGCAAATATGGTCCCGTAGCACAGGCTGGTACTGGTTACCTCTGATCTGTGGATTTAGAAAGAAAACCATGACATATTTTGGTTTTATTATAATGCAGTGAAATTACTTCCTTAAAAACAAGAAAATAATTTAGAACTAAGGACTCAAGTCTTGAAAATTTTATAATATATGTTTGGATTTGTTTACTTTTACATCTATTTTAGTTTGAAAGGTTAGATTACAGTATTGTCTGTCAAGCAGATCCAATGACCATGGACACTAATACATTAGATACACAAATATCTAATGTACAACAGTTGATTAATGTGTATAATGAGGCCATGTAACAAACAGCAAAGGAGAAGTAATACATTTCTGCAGTAATAAAATTTAGTGGGGAACTTAAAGAAAGCTCATTACACTCTGTTGGTAAAGGCCGATTATAGTACAGAATCTAAAAAGTCAGATGAAAACATTAAAATTATGTAATTTTATGGAAAGATTCTTGGATTTTTCGCATGTTGGTTGTTGCAATGGTACAAACTAAAGAAGGTGATGCAGTGGTAGTGAAGATTGTGATACTGACAGTACAGATGGTAATGTGAACTTCCCAAGTCAAAAAGATTTTCCATTCCTAAATACATTAAATAGCACAAATCAGTTTTTATTGCTAGAGCAGAGTTCACTCTTTGTCTTCCCTGACTTTCCTTGACTGAATGTTTACATTTTTCCTAAACTGAAGACTCTATTAGTTAGAATAAATGACTTAATAAAATCACTATCAATCCCTAAAATGTAAAGCAGACGCTAACCAGTCTTTGGAAGTGTGATTCTGGTTCACCATTGTAGGCCATTTCTTCTGTCCTAGCTCCATTTCTGATCTCTGGCAAGTCTGACATGGCATCTCTCACCGTAATAGTCCGAAGTGGTGCTGACTCCACCCAGCGGCACTTGGAGGAGAACTACAACAGTCACAGTTATTTCACCTAATGTAAAAATCTGCTAATTTCTCAAAATGAGAATAAATTCACCCCAATCAATATTTTACTTAATTATTAGATACAAGCTGTTTACCCGTGCCTTGTTACGGGATTAACATATAAACAGTAATGTTGTAGTTTATTTTAAATGTTAAATTTCAATAAGCATAACAGTCTATTTCAAGTGTTAGTTTTATTTTTTTTATCTAACAGCTGATGGTGTCAAACAAATAAAGTAACACCAATACATTATCACTGAAACTTTAAAGGTCACTGTGGTGGAGCTGTTGAGTTGGAAGTGAATGAAACCATGATAGAAACCTTCCCGGGAGTGAACTCTACAACTTCCCAAAGGTGTTCATTGATAAAAACAAACAGAGACTGCAAATTGAGTGAAAAAATTGCCAAAAGACTGCAGAATGAGGATGTTATTCAAAACTTTATAGACACCTTGTTTGATGGAAGGAAATAAATAAATATTCACTATTCATTACTAGGACGCCGATCTTAGAGATATGTGTAAATGTGAATGTGATGAGTGTAGATGAACAAGTGTAGTCATTGTTACTGAGTTCGTCTTAGCTCATAAAGGTCCATTCATTAATAGTCCAATGGCCAGGGCAACTTAATGCATAAATATTGGACTATTATGCACTAACTGTGACTTATGTGCAGAAAAATATGCGATGAATAAGAAGCATGAAGCAAGATATGGGTGGGTAAATTGAAGTTCAAGAGGAGCATAATACAAAAAACCAAAGTAGAAATTGTAATGAGATCAGAACGGTACTTTTAAGTGGGACCGTCGATGACTATAGTTAAGAAAAGTAACCTTCTATGCTTTATATATATATATATATATATATATATATATATATATATATATATATATATAAATATAGAAGATGGAAATAGGTTATCTGAAGAAACAAATGAAACTGGGAAAATATTCAGTGGTTTAACATAATAATGGATGAATGTTTTAAATACAGATCTCCAAAAGAGATTTGAACGCTGAGAGGAGTCTGGAATAACAGAAGATGTTAGAGAGAATTTCAATGAGACCTAGACGTACAACAAGGAGTAGCTTTATATGATCTATTTTTTATAACTTTAGCCTTGGCTTCAAGGCAGGTACCTGATCTTGTACGTTTGAACATAAATTTGATTTAATTTTACATTTATTTATAAAAATGTAATGCGTATGCCAAAAACAAATCTAGAATTGAGTTTGGCATTATATTTTGAGATGGCATGTACATGACCAGTACTGCTTAGATAATTGAAAACTATGACCATAATCACAGATTTACAGTGTAATATCTGTGGAGATGCAGTAAACAATGCTCTTGTCTCACAATTTTAATGATTCGCTATTCTAGCAGGTCGTTATACTGAAATGTTACCTAGCAGTACTGCATATTATTGTTTTAGCTTTTACTGATAACTTTCATTTTTGCCTGTATTTTATTATTGACTTTTTAAAATTATTTGTTATCTTGTATTTATCATATTGTTGTTAGTATATTGGAGAGATAGGACATCAGCAAACTTACCTTAGAAGACAAGTTCACTAACACCAGACTAGTAGTAACATACACAAAAGAATCACTTAATCACACGAATTTTCAGTGCCACTGGCACTTTCTTCAGGTGAGTAGAGAGAGAGAGAGAGAGACTGACATGGCTTAAGCTGGTATTTTTAGTTATATTGCAATATTCATAATTTCAATGTCCCAATATTTAGCCAATTTGTTACTACGCTAGTTAAAACTTTTTTTTCTTTACTAAGAAATGTTGTAACTGTCGTTCACCATCAAGCCTATTTATTGTATGCGTATGTACAAATGGTGTTCTCCGTAAATAAATAAGCAAAAATAGTCTTAGTTTTGAACATTTATATACAATATTTTTTAAGGAATTGTTTGATTAAAATTTCAGCCATTAATCTATATTTTCTTGGGCAGTTCCAACTGATTTTTTACTGCTGTGTTGTCAATCACTCAGGACTTTATTGTTACTTTACCGTGACAATAATGAAGAAAAGCTGCTAATTCAGAAGGCCAATAATAACCCTAGTTGCCTCTAAAAAATATATACATTGATTGATACTGCTTAGTTTACTGTTAACGAAGTTAAGTTTTTTCTTCAAATTTACAAAAAAAGGAAAGGGGTTTTAACTATACAGGAAATTCTATTCATACAGTAATTGTTGGAACATAATTCTGATTGGTTGATTTAATCTATATAATAAATAACTTTACATCCTTATATCTAGACAGAACAAATAAAAGATAGTAAATGAAATGACTGTTTGAAAACAGAACCTGTTTATTTTGACACAATGATTGAGCTTGATTAATTTATTAAACTGATTATTAGAAGTAGATTTACACGTTTAAAAACATGGTTTGATAGTCATTGGCTTTATTGACTACAGTTGACTCTTGATAATCCGACAGTCACGGGACCAGTAGGGTGTCGGATTACCAAAAACGTCGGATTACCAAATGTACCTCCCATCATGACTGATTTCTATGTTTAAACTTAAAACAATAACAAATACGATAGTTTTAAGCAATAGGTATGTACAGTAATGTATTAACAAACCTATTTCATACTGTTTGTGAATATTTATGTGCATAAAATAAATACGTACTGTATTGACCAAAGGTCTAGGTTAAAAATAAAGTACAGTAATTAATGCCGATAATTTTAAGAAATTGACAAACTGTATTTACTACATTAAAAGTACAGGATTGTATGTATTATAGCAAAGTTTGTACTGTACTTACACACATATGAACAGATTGCAAAACAGTAAATAAACTAAACATGAAAAAAATCTGTCATTTTCTTCTGCTTCTTGTACGCAAACCTTCGTTAATCGCTTTTTCTTGAATGTATTTCAAAACTAAAACGTTGTTGACGTCTAGGTCACGTTCCTCACACCAGCGAATCAAAGTGTTGGCAGCAGACAAAGCTTCATCACAGCTGATCACGGATTTTTCTCCGTCTTCACGGCCTCTTCAATTGTGTCGTTTTGTGTTATGATTTCTTGCAGAATCTCTTCATCTGTTTGTTCTGCACCCAGGTTATCGTCTAACACCCATCTTATTAGTTCTTCCGATAATTCTTGTTGGACGTTAGTTTGATTCAAAGTAAAATGGTTTCTTTCACTACACGATTGTTATCTTGGGTGTTGTCGTCATCTTCCCGTTGGTTTTCATCATCTTTATTTTGGAGGAGGAGGTTATGTGGCCAAACATTTTCCCAGGATTTTATAAGTGTTGATGGCTGGACTTGTTGCCACGCAAAAGCTGCATTAAGAATAGCGTCCTTAATGTCAAACTTTTTCAACAGTGTTGTAATGTCTGCATCTGGTTGGCAAACAATATCCATAAGTAGGCGTTTTTTGTAATGCGCCTTTAGAGTTTTGATAACATTCTGATCCATTGGCTGAATCAGAGCAGTTGTATTTTTCGGTAAATACATGACCTCTATGTATCCATCGGCTGTTTTTGCTTTTAATTCTTCTGACTTTGGATGCCCAGGAGCATTATCTAATAATAAAAGAGCCTTTAATGGCAGATTATTAGCCTTTAAATGCTGTTTTACTTCTTTGACAAAATGATTATTATACCAGTCTTGGAAGATTTCTTGGGTCACCCATGCTCGACCGCGTCGGACTACCGAGCGTGTCGGACTGTTAAGTGTCGGACTACCGCGAGTCAACTGTATATATATATATATATATAGTTGAGTTACTAATTCACTTGGAGAGTTACAAACGGAAGCATGTAACCCTAAATATTAAGCAAAAATTAGAAATAATTGCAAAATTAGATCGAGGTGAAAATCGTAATGCTATTATGGAAGAATATAATCTTGGAGATAAAAATTATGTTTGAATAAGTTTGAAGATTTGAGTTGCTGACTCAGGTACTAACTCAACCATTAGATCAGTTGGCTTGGTGACTGCACAATACGTAATTTAAATTGATCAGTAACTTAGTTGGTTAAAGACCAGCTTCATGTGCTAAAGGTTCTCAGTTCGACCCCAATCAATCAAAACAAATTTTGAAAGGGATCAGCTGATAACCACCAGCTGTTCATCTGTCATTGGTCTATTAATTAATGAAACTTTCTAAGGAATAGTTGGCCTTAGTTAGTAACAATGACTACATTCGCTAATCTACACTCATTCGGAATCCATATTCGCCCATATTTTGACGATGGGTGTCTTAGTAATAGATAAACAAATAATTACAAAATTGATTGTCTTAACAGCTGCTAGCAGTAGTTTTAGAAAATATTTAAATATTGTTTCATTTACGGTCAGAAATATTCTAATGTTAATGACTAAACATTTGTTTGTAATATTGTCCATACTACAATTAATGGTTAAGTAAAAAAATAATTGTATTATATTGATACGAAATGTGCTACCTTTTTGTCATCCACCATGATGGTAAGTTGAGTAGCACGAGGGTTGAAGGTGTGGGCTGGTTCTGGATAGTTGGGTAGAACTTCTCCTGGTGCAGCAGCTATGATGATTGCTCTGAAAGATAAATCCAGTATTAGATATTATGATATAATAAATAAAACTAATTATAATAAAAAATAATTATTCTACTTTATTAATTTTTTAAGTAACAGTGCTATGAAATGAGAAACATACTAGACACACTCATCAGTGTCAATAAGCAAATACAGTAAAACCTCCTTAATCCGGCATTCTATAGTCCGGAATTGTCTA